>PVJS01034283.1:0-21660 GCA_004027185.1 Glis glis | reverse complement strand
TTTAATGATTGCCATTCTAATTGGGGTTAGGTGAAATCTCAGGGTAGTTTTGATTTGCATCTCTCTGATTGCTAATGATGTTGAACATTTTTTCATACATTTATGGGCCATTTGTATTTCTTCTTCTGTGAAGTGTCTGTTCAGTTCACTTGCCCATTTTTTGATTGGGTTATTTGTGTTTTTAGTGGTGATTTTTTTAGGTTCTCTGTATATTCTAGATATGAGTCCTCTGTCAGAGGGGTAGCTGGCAAAAATCTTCTCCCATTCTGTCGGTTCTCTATTGAGGTTCTTGATTGTTTCCTTTGCTGCACAAAAACTCTTTTTATTTTTCATTTTGAAACAGGGTCTCACTAAGTGTCCTTCCATTTCCTCATTAAACCATGATAGTAACCACTGAGATAGGTAACACCATCATATTTATCTTATTAATGAAGGTATGGAGGTTTAGGGATGTTGAGAAATTTGCTTAAGTTGATAGGCAGTCAGTGAGTATTTATTCGTTTGGAGTGTAACAATCTGACCCCAGTTTGACTCCTACATCCTTCTCTTAAGAGTTGCATTATCTTGAGCATTTATTTAACCTTTTGGAGCTTCATTATTATACAATAGAGATAAAAGCAATGCCCGGCTCACAGGGTTGTTGAGATAATTAAAATGAAATCATCATACAAATCCTTAACATAGGAGTAGGAGGGCATTCAAGGGATTCTATCTTTGGAAGGGAAGACAGGGAGTTTGTAGACATGTTTTGAAACCACCAAAGTCTACCCCCTTGCCAATATTACTTATATTCCTCTAAGATACAAAACATAGTACCTCCCAAGACCCCCAAAGTGTCATTGGTTAAAGTACCAGACTCAGGATGAGGTGCAGGATCTCATCATTTAAGTCAGTTTCACATGAATGTGAAACCTCTCTAGTATGATTTCTTGAGTACAGTTTATTGAGTCCTATTCTCAATCCAGAGGCTTGTGAACTAAGAGAGAAACTACATGCCCACCCAACAACACAATGTGGGGCAAGCACACGTAATCACTACAGACATACTCTTCAGAAATGTTGAAAATGGAAGACACAGAATAATCACTTGTTGCTTAGTAATTCTGAAATCAGACCAAGTATATGCTGCCAGCTCCCTGATCAAGAATATGCTGTATTGTTTGTGAATAATTTTCCATGGATCTTGATTTAGCCCTCTCAGCTCTCAATCCTCTCCTTTCAGTTATTATATATTTTCTAAAAGAAGTGTCTAGAATTTTCAGCAGAGGACTTTTTTCAACCTGATTATTACATATACTAGTCTGGATCCAAATTGCTATTTTAGTTTTTTTTACTAGGTGTGTTTCTTTAAGAACAAATTGGTAGTATTCATATGTGATAATAGTTACATGTTTCTGAAGTCTTAACAGTAGAATTTATAGACCCACCCTGGATTTGATCTTTGACCTGGTGCCTTCTTTTACTTTGAGAATCATCTAAGAGTTTGGGAATGAGAAACAGCATTGATTTTGGACTCAAAAATACATGCTCCTTTGTTTCTACAAATTTTGCTTTTCCAATTTCATTTCTCTTTATATTTATGTTAGTTAATATCTCTTTCAACATTTTGCTCTGAAGTCTTGTTAGCTACATCCACTGGTTCATTAGGTTTATTTTATTTATTTCTTTCTTGACATCAAAGCAAGCAATAGTGTTGCCTATTTTTCTGCCATTACATAAAAGGATGCCCTTAGGCTGGACATGGTGGCCCACACCTGTAATCCCAGTACTTGGGAGGCTGAGACAGGAGGATCACAGATTCCAGGCCAGACTCAGTAACTTAGCCAGGCCCTCAGCAACTTAGTGAGACCCTGTTTCAAAATAAAAAATGAAATAGAGCTAGGGATATACCTCAGAGGTAGAATGTCCCTAGGTCAATCCCCAGTCCCCCACCCACCCACAAAAAGGATACTTTTACATCTAGCTCCCAATAACTGTATCCTTGCTTTAACCACACATTGCCTACAACCTCTAGGGTTTAGGGCTATAAAGTTTTCACTTTTGGACTCTTCAAGGCTCTTTTTAATTCTATCCACCACAGAATTCTACAACCCCTCTTAGATATTTTACATTTTGTAACAGCACCCCACTAATCTCTTCTGGTTATAAATTATTGAGTAAAAACCACTATAAAAAGGTAGTGGTCTTAACAAATGAAAGCAATTTATTTGTTCATGAATCTGAGGGCTGACTGGCCTCAGGCATTTCTCACATGGGTCACTCCTGTGGCGGCTTCAGATGGTTGTGGAGGTTGGGTTGGTCTTGAACGGTTCTTCAGGCACATGCCTGATGCCTGGGTTGGGATTCAGACAGTGAGAGCCTAGGACAACTGAGGATCCATGGGTCTCTACTCTCTCTCCATTCATCTTTCTCATCTCCATAGAGTATTTCCACATGGATTCTTTAAGGTAGATTGTCTTCTTATTTGGTAGAGAAAGACTCCAAGAATAAGCAGCATCATTAGAGATCTGGAAGAAGTTTTTTGACTTTTTCTATTCTCTTTTTAGAATCAGCAGCAGCATCCTTAGTGCGTTCCATTATTCAAGGCAGTCACAAAGTCTGACTTTAAGAGGACTCATAGCCACCACCTCTTAATAGCAGTATTGAAGAATTTGTGGCCATGGAAAATCCTCAGAGAATAGTTTAAGCTCATGTATTAGTCAGCACTTTCACTGCTATAATCCAAAGATCTGACCACATGACTTAAAAGAAAGGAGGTTTATTTTATTTGCTTATGGTTTCAGGTTCAGTCCATGTGGAGGCCAGGGACCACGGATCTCAGCAGATAGTGGCAGGAAGTGGAGAAAGAAAGAGCACAAGGCTTTACTCCTCACATCATGGAGGCCGGAAGCAAGAGAGCAAGAGCAAGGGGAGGAGGAACCATATATAATTCCCAAGGCCGCAGCCCCTGGGATCTACCTTCTCTATTTACACCTTACCAGCCTGGCCCACCACCCAGATAAACCCATTACAATGGATTTGCCCACTGCTGAAATTACAGTTCTCATGACTTAACTGTATCAACCCTGAATATTAATAAATGACCTCTTTAGGGAACATTTTATATCTAACTATAACGGCTCACTTTTCACCCAAGGAAATGGAAGCTGTTTAAATTTGATTGCTGTGATGTGATGTTTTAGTTAGCATTCTCAGTGCTGTGACCTAAACACCCGACATGCAAAACTTGGAGGAAGACTTTTATTTGATCACAGCTCTGGACATGTCAGTCCATGTTAGTCTGGCATCCAAGCAGGAGCCATGCCTGCAGGTCCTCACGACATCATGGTGAGGGGCAGAGAGAGGGGATAAGAGCTTGTGTTAGGTCATGGCAGCAGGAGAGACAGAAAGCTGCAGCAGCCTGGCTGGGAAAACACTGTCCCTGGTCATGCCCCCAGAGGCCCACCCATGTCCTGACTCTGAACATAGCTACATAGCCCAATACATGAGCTTTGGGTGATATTTTAAACCCAAACCATAACATGTACAATAGTAAAACATAGCAAATAATGCAATTATTATAAAACATGAGAATTGTTAAATACATGGTGCTATATCCATATAATGGATTATTATATACCATTTGAAAAAGTGTTTTTGAAGAATCTTACTTATATGTGAAAATATCTAATATATAACATACCATGTGAAATAATTCAAGATATCAATTACTTATAAAAGTACCAACCATGGGTATCTATATATATATATGTACATATATACATTATTAGATATATATAATTATATGTATTACTAGATATAGATAATAGTATATATATTTATGAATACATGGGATCAAAATAGAAGAAAATATCAACTATATAGTTATGTCTAGGGTGTGACCTTTTCTTCTGTTAATATTTATTTCTATTAATTTTCTATACACCCAAATTTTCTATAAAAGACTTTGTATTAATATTAAGAGATAAATGAAAATAAAATAGACCTAGAAGTAGCCTGCATAAGGTTCAGAGATTTAATTCTCAAGTGAGATTTTCACTTGAAATTTAAATCTAGCTTTTCTTACTTGTCAGCCTGTTTCTTTGCTCTCAATGATGTGCTTTTTTTCCTGTAAGAACTGGGATCACACTTATCTTACTTAATAACTCTTACTCTATACATATCCTCAATCTGGCATTAAATATTTAAGCCCACTCTCTTGTCCACCCACACTCACTCATCAGTGCATGTGGGAAGCCCAGGAAGTGATGTGTCTGTACCTCGAGATGAATATTTATATTCCACGTCCCTGGACCTGCCACAGGTCTCACTGCCCTTAAAATTTTTCCTGTTTGTAGGTAATATGTACATTTGACTCAAATTTTAACTGACCTCATTGCCCTACCCCCTTTTATTGTCATGCTGGGGGTTGAACCCAGGGATATTCTACCTCTGAGCTATATCTGCAGCCCTATTTTGTTATTTTTTTTTAATTTTGAAACAGAGTCTTGCTAGGTTGCTGAGGCTAGCCTCAAACCTGCAACCCTCCTGTCTCAGCCTTCCAAGTATTGGGATTACAGGTGTGCTCCACCACACCCCGTTTTGTATCAGCCTTTGCAGTAGCCACCAGCTGCCACCTATTTGGTTGCTTTCCACTTGGCAATATTTTCTCCCTTTTCTGACCTTATTCAACTCACACCAGCCTCACACATCCACCTCTAGAGGGAGCTAGTCTTCATGTGTTCCCATGCATGACCCTAGAGTCTTGGTGTTTTCCTGTGCATGATCCTAGAGGTCCATACCCAACTTTCTTCCTTTTCAGAGAGCTTTAAACAGCTCAGCTTTGCAAGGTCAAAATTTAGGTTAAAGGCTAATCAGCACTCAACTTAAAGTACAAATGTCAGCAAGTTGTTTCCCTTAAAGAAGAATAATCAGCTATCGGAACTCTGTTAACATCTGTATTGACAGATGCTAATAGATTTGTCAAGGGGGCAGTTTTCCATTAATTTAATTGAATAAAAATGGAGATTAAGATTTTTCATTAGTTTAGACTACTGCAGTCTGTCACTTCAGGCTCCTTCATTGCTTTGAAAAAACTAAAAGACACAGGACTCAACCTTAATAAGAAGTCAAGGCAGGCAGGGTCAGTATGGTATTTCCATCATCTCTCTCCCTGGGATAATTTCTCTTCCTCATTTCAGTTTGGTTCTTCCCTTTTACTCCTCCTCCTCCTCCTCCTCCTCCTCCTCTTCCTTCTTTCTCTTTAGGAAAATGCTCATTTATCTACAGTCACATTAGTCTTAGCCTTATGCCCTTTATGGTCCCAGGATGCTCCTAGAAATGAGTTGCAGAAGAGAAAAGGGTGAACCAGTTTCTTATTGAGAACATTCTCTGAACCACAACTGATGACAGCCCCATATTGTAGACTATGTTTGTGTTGTACAATACATTTGTCTTTTCTTGCAATTAGTCCCACTCTTATTTTTTTCCCCACAACTATCATGAGATAGGTTGTGCAAGTATCATTATCTTTATTTTACAGGTGAGGACACTGAGGCTTGAAGGAATTAAGTGACTCGCCATTCTTTTGTCCCCCATTCCTGGAGATCCCTTTGCACACTGATGCCCAAACGATGTTGATGTACCACAAACAGATTATGTCTCCTTATCCATAACACCTTTCCACTACTGATGTGATAAAGTACACACTCCTAAGTATGGCTTGTGATATTTTTCCTGATCTTTTTGTACTCCTCATCAATGTAATCTTACTACTGCAAAGTAGTGTCACTTTCCCAAATCATCTGTTAGTAACTTATGGTGCACACTCACTATATACAGGCTGTTGATAAATATGTTTCTTAGTCAGCATTCTCATTACTATAATCCAAATACCTGACCACATAACTTAGAGGGAGGAAGACTTATTTGCTCACAGTTTCTTTGGAGATTCGGGGGTTTCGTACATGTGAGGCTGGATACCATGGATCTCAGAGCATGGGATAGTGCAAGGCTTTGCTCTCACATCATGCAAGCAAGCAAGGGAACCAAAAATACAAGCACAATCCTTAAGGCAACCCCCCCCCAGGTGCTCCCCTTCTTCAGCCATACCCAACAGCTCTAGGTTTCTGCCCAGATAGACCCTTTAGAATGGATTTATCCACTGATGAGATTATAACCCTCATGACTTACCTATATCAACCCTGAGCTTAATACATGAGCTCTTTAGGAGGCATTCTATATCTAACCATGACAATATATTTTACATAAATCATCTTATACATGACAAATATGGGAGGTAGATACTATTATGATTACTAATCTACATTCACTCCTTCATTGTACAAATATTTAGGGCATGTCTCTGCCTGTGTCAAACTGTACTAGGTAGTAGGAATACAGCAGTAAGCCAAATAGATAAAAAAAAACTCACTGTGAATTTTTAAATGTTTGTTGCTTTAAAAATGTTTTCTCTGAGAATATTTTAAAATTATGATCTCTTCTAGTACACTTAACATACAATTTTCAAAAAACCTCAAACTTAATTTAGGGGCAACATTTTTTCCTTCAATTACTAATAAAAATAGAGGACATAAACCACAGATTTCTCCCCTGATGAGTTGGAAACTCAGCCTTCAGTACAGGGCAGGGGTCAACCCATCTGGACTAAATTGCACTGATTCTGTATACAAGTGCTTGTTTGAGAGGCTGACATTTGCTTGTGATGAGTAAAGCAATCAAAAGACAAAAAGAACAGCCAGAGCTTGTAGCATACCATGTTATCTCTGCAGGTACCTTAAGGAAATGGACATCTTGCTGATGTTCACAACACTGATTTTCTTCCTTCTTCCCATCCTTGCCCAACTTCCTGCTGGGTCTCATGTGCAATTTTTAGTCTCTGAAGGCGACATGCAGGGATAATGTTGGGTAT
The DNA here is from genome assembly GCA_004027185.1 of Glis glis. NCBI lineage: Eukaryota > Metazoa > Chordata > Mammalia > Rodentia > Gliridae > Glis > Glis glis. Next base: position 14,750 of record PVJS01034283.1, on the reverse strand, counting down.
TTATTTTCCTTATCAATTTTGGTTAAATGCTAAAACGTGAAATTACCTATTCTAGATTATAGTATCTAGCTATACTGTCTACTTATTATGTGCCAGACATACTTGTGTATATCCAAATCCTGTAGATGAAGTAGAAATGTGGGCATAGCATTGTTCTCTTAAGGTTTGAGGCTCTGGAGTTAGACTTCTTGGATTAGAAACCTGGTTCTGCCACATTATATAGTAATCTCTTTTGATCTGCAAAACCAATGAATAGGTAATATCTCTACCTTCCAGGTAAAGAAATTGAGGCTTAGAAATGTTATATAGTTAGCCAAATTTGCATAGTGTTTGAGGGTAAGTGGTGGAATTGAACCCATGTCTGTTTGAGTCTGTAGTCCAGCCTTTCAGCTGTGGTCCTGTACAAATGGTGACTGATGCTCAGTCCATTGTCTCAATCCTCTGTGTACACTACTCTTCACCAAAATTATATGGCTGACTACCTAAAACCCATCTTAGCAAGAACAATTGAGAATCACAAAGACTACTCCAAGGGAATTTAATATATAACCAAATATTGAGTTTAAATAAATTTGATTTCTAAAAGGTAATTTTAAAAAATTAACCCACACATCATTATTGATGTCATAAGTTCATTTTCCAGGTAACATCCTGATATGATTTTCTAATCATTTAAACTTGTAATAAATCATGCTATTACTCCCCTTGCTGTTGTTTATCTCCAGATTCTCTCTAGTTTCCCCCATTTTATAGGTCTATAGGATTCTTCAAATGCTTATTGTGTCAAGGTATGCTCTGATATGGTTAGTCTTTATATATTTTTGTTTATTCAACAAGCTAGTTTTCTAAACAATATATTTATTAACATTAACCTTCCTCAGTGAAAACTTGGTTGTGGTTCTGAAATTTATACTAACATTAAGGTACAGTTAATTCCCAAATTATTGAATGTTGTGTTTCGCTCTTTCAAATTAGACACTATTTAATATTCTTGCTCATTTATTTGAAATCTTTTTTTTTCCATTTTGGAGCCTTTAGATATGCGTGTATTTCATCATGAGGGACTCAAAAACAAAGCAATAATATTGAAAATTATAGCAGTTCAGCACCTCCATTTGGCATACATAGTAATTTAGATGGACAATAATTATTAAGGAGAATAATTTAAAACTGCTACATGCTTCCTTAGATGAAGATGCATTGTGCTTTTAATAAATACCTAAATTGAGGTCAACAAATCCATTAAAGTTTCTTTCCAACCTAGAGATTCTATAAAATAATGATTAGAAGAACAAAAGAAAATGAATATTCTTAAAAAATGCATGTTGGATAAAATTTAAAAGCTGAAACATATTTGGAAAAAAATTTGTTGAAAACTTTACAGCTACTTATTTAGTTTTCTTTTCTTTCACTCCCAGTTGGTGCATTTAAGTTTCATTTTTTTCAATGAGATAACATTTGGAGTGGTTAAAGGCAGAGTACCGTAGGATAGGTGGATAGTAAACAACAGAAATGTATTCCACACAGTTCTAGAGGATGGAAGTACAAGACCAACATACCAGCAGATTTGGTGTCTGGTGAGGCCCACTTCCAAGTTCACAGATAAATGTTTTCTGTTTCTTCATATGGTATAAAAGGCAAGGCAGCCTTCCCAAGCCTCTTTGGTACGGGCCCTAATCCTATGTGTAAGAGCCCTCATCACCTAATTACCTCCCAAAGTCCATTTATGACCTCCTAACACCATCATGTTGGTGATTAGGTTTCAACATATGAATTTGGAAAGGACACTACCTTCATACCACAATAGAGGAGAATGATGAGATGAGGTATGCTTAAACTTTAACACTAGTTGCTCCATATTGCCACCCTGAGCACTCAAGGCCATAAGCTCCACTAAGAATGTTTGGCTTAAGGTGGGGTCGCCGTGAACTTTGCTAACGCTGCACAATGCTTAACCTCGGCTTCTGTATCCCTGACGCTTTGCTTATGCAGATGTAGAAAATCCAAGTGATGTCAAATGTAAGATAAACGTATATTGTTTAGTCTCATGTGAATTGTTTTCCATCATTCTGAAAATTATGTGAACTTGAACTTTTAATCCTGTAAAACTGTACTTTTTCCTATGTAAGCAGCCGTCAATAGAGCCTCAGGGCTGCACTCACCATGGGTGTAGCCCGACCGGTCATAAAATAAAGACCTCAAAATTGGATTTTTTGGAGTCTGGTATGTCTCTGCAGGTTCCTTCATTACAATGACAGGTGGAGAAACTGTATGTGCAAAGACATTGACCCTTAGAGGGAGATGGATAAAAGTTGAAAAGGTAAGAAGATTGGTCTGAATGAAGGTCCCTGAGACAGACAGGGCTGGCACATGGAGAATTTTCCAGGAAGTATTAAGGATTTGGGATTCAAGACATTGTATGCCAGAAATAATACTGTAGTCCCAATAGGTAGATTGGCAGATGGAAGAGATGCAGCCTAGATGGAAGGATCTTGTAGTTACCAAAGAAACATGATGGTGGTATAGACTGTGCAGTTGATAGTGAAAATAGAGTGTACATGGTTTTAAAAGGGGTTTTGGAGATAAACTCATAGGACTGATTTATGATTGGATGGAGATAGTGGGGAACTGTGGTGTCTCCGTGTGTGGAACATAACTTCTAGGTGACAGGATTGCAATATTTAAGGGAGTTCTCACCATTCATTGAGATTTATAACACTGGGCAAAAATGAAGTTTTGTAAAAAGCCTATCAGTTTGTTTTAGGACATGTATTATACATACTTTTGAGATATGTAGAATAGCCAGTTGGATGTACAGAATTGAAGTTCAGAGAACCATTTGGAGATTAAATGAGAGGAAAAGTGAAGGACCCTTATTTACTGCCTTAATTCCCAACAAAACCCATACATAATTTCAACTAGAAACCTCGTCATGTTTAACTCAAGGTATTTGAGCACTAAAATGTATTATCTGGGTATAGGGTGGTGGGAAAGATACAATCTTTGGAATCACACTGTCTGGGTTAAAATCCCATCTTTGTCATTTCTCAGTACCATTCTACCTCCCCGCTACGCCCCCGGCCCAATTTTTTTTATACTTTTATTTTGAAACCAGGTCTCACGAAGTTGCGGAGGGCCTCACTAGGTAGAGAGAGAGAGAGTCAGGGAGAGAGAGAGAGAGAGAGCTGAGGTTGGCCACGAACCCGGATCCTCCGGTCTCTGCCTCCCAAAGTACTGGGATTACAAGCGTGCGCCACCGCGCCCGGCTTGCAAAGATATTTTATTGATGTGATTGACACCTGTAGTCAGGTGACTTTAAGAAGATTTCATAATGTGGATGGGCTTCATCAAGTCAGTTGAAGACATTAAGAGCAAGACTGAGATTTCCTAAAGAAGGATGTCAGCTATGAGACTCTAACATAGAAATCTTGGCAGAAAAAGCTGGACTTCATGGTGCATGCCTGTAATCCCAGTACTTGGAGGCTGAGATGGGAGGATCGCAGGTTCAAGACCAGCCTCAGTAACTTAGTGTGACCCTGTTTCAAAATAAATAAAATCAGGCTGGGGATGTAGCTTGGAGGTAGAACGCCCCTGAGTTCAATCCCCAGTACCAAAAAAAAAAAAAAAAAGAATAAAGAAAAAGAAATCCTGTCAGAATTTCTAGCCTACTGGCTTCTCATTTGAGTTTCAAAATTGTCAGCTGTTACAGTAACAACACACACACACACCCATACACACACACATTTTGTTTCTCTGAAGAATCCTGACTGGTACATACAGAATCTATAACTTTCAGAAAAAGCATAAATACACATTATATACATACACGTTCAAATACTGTACTTAGGGATGTACAAGACCCTGAGGAAGAAACAAATAAAATTATTATTTGATGCTTAGAATATAAACCAATTTTGAATAAATGCTAACATTTCAGTCATTATTAGTTTCATATTTTGTATTGAACAAGTCTGCAGCAATTTTAAGAATGTGTACTTTGTAGGCACATTTTAATATTGCACAACATTTCAATATTGGTATCTTTACACACAGCATCATCTTTCTTTTTATTTCTTATTTTTTTTAGTATAGAAGAGTTTTAATGGTTATAGTTTTCTTTAAATTGAAGTTAGATCTCTATTCTGTGGATCCACATACAGCCAATTACTGAGCTTTATGAAACAAGGTAATGTCCTTTTAAACCACTTTTTAAAATACCATTTTGAAAAGCCTTCATAGGCAAATATTATAATTATAAATATAAATATTCATAAATTACTCTTTTAAATATTTTGACTAAATTTACATAGAGATGAAAGTTGAAATTTATGAAATGCTATTTTATATTCAGGCTGAGGGCTTCAAGTCCATCATATTTTCTGGGTGAGGTCCCTGGACAAACTGGCCCACATTTCTCTATCTCACTGAGAGTACATGATTCCTATCTCCAAGCAGACTGCACAGGTTAAATTGCAAACTAGCTTCAAGATGGCTAGGCAAGATAGGCTGGAGAGGGACTGAGTTTGGAAATTAGAATTATGTGAAGTTAATTCATTTGACTTGAAAAACTTATAATCAGCCTGTCTCTTCTTAGAAGAAAGGTTATAAATGGAAATTTTAATTATTGAGGCTGCATATCTGGTGCTAGCCTTTGATCAGCAACATCTCAGCTGTTCTCTGCCATGAAAAGCTTTTTGCCCAGAGGATTATTGCACATGCATGTGGACACACGCTCTCCCCAAGACTCTTTTTCTCATGGTCTGGTTGTAAGTAAATATGAGCATAGATTCTTCTATTTTCTATTTACTTTTTAGTTACTTTCATTTGTGGTTTAACAAAAGAAGTTACCATTTTATTTTATTTGTTTTCAAAGCTGTGGTATTTAACAGCCAGCTATTGATTACTTTTGATGTCTCAGAAAATAATAATTTATTAATGTCCACAATAGGCCTTCTCAAATTAAGATTTGATAAATGTCCAATTTTCAATAATCCGTTCTCTCCATTTTGCTCTTCCTGCCTTTTCTACCACTTCTGTGTGACCTTGACTCAATCATTTGACCTCTCTGAACATCAGTTTTTCTGGTAAAAAGAAAGACTATAATACCAATGCACATAAAGTTCCTGTAGAGATTAAGTTGGATGATAATCTTCCTTTATCTCTTTGTTTTTAAGTTTTATTGGTGCATTGTAGTCATACATCATTATGAAGTTCAGAATAATAGAGGCAAAAATATACACAGTACTTGGGGAGCTTCCCCTTGGCTCCCATCCCACTCTTTCCCCTTCACCATACACAATATTGAAATTGGCATTGATAATTTTGTATATGCACATCTTGTCAATTCTCTTCATATCATTTTCCGATTACCATTTCTGAATTCCCTGGATGACCAGGTACAGGTGTTTTTATTCTTGTAAAGTGATCTCTATAGGCAGGACCAGTTTAACATCACATTCTAGACTAAGAAAATTAAGGGAGGATAGAAAATGGGGAGGGTGTCAGTGGTAAAAATGGAATCAGCATCAATAAGTCATGTACAAGATATTAACTCATCAGAAATTATTGATTAGGCACCGGGTGTGGTGGTGCACGCTTGTAATCCCAGTACTTTGGGAGGTGGAGACCGGAGGATCCGGGTTCGCGGCCAGCCTCAGCTCTCTCTCTCTCTCTCTCTTCCTGTCTGTCTGTCTGTCTGTCTCTCTCTCTCTCTCTCTCTGTCTGTCTCTCTCTCCCTGTCTCTCTCTCTCTCTACCTAGTGAGGTCCTCCGCAACTTCGTGAGACCCGGTTTCAAAATAAAGTATAAAAAATAGGGCCGGGGGTGTAGCGCGGAGGTAGAATGCCCCTGGGTTCAATCCCCGGTACCGTAAAAAAAAAAAAAAGAAATCATTGATTAGTACTTCTCAAAAAAATGGTCCCAGACATCTGACATACCTTGGGTGCTTGTGAAACATTAAAATTCCTGTTTCTCATTCAAGGCCCTCTTAATCAAAATCTTTGATGAGTCGGTCTGGGAATCTACCTTTGTTATATGCTTATAGGGTGATCCCAAGGAACGCAGAATTTTGAGAATCACTGGCTCCATAGGTACTTATCACTGTGGAAAATTTGTAGAGAAGACAAATATGCATTACCTTAGCTTCTACCTGTGACAAATTTTTATTTTTGAAAGAATGATTTTTCATCTCCCCCTCCTTTCCCTCACTGCCCCCATCATACCCATAGGTGCAACTAGTATCACGAATAGGGCCAGCTCTAGCTTCCCTAAAAGACCTGGGATAGCACAGAACACAGCCTTGATACAAGAAGTGATTGAGCTTTTAACAATTCAAAATCTTTTCAGCAAATAGGCCATTGCTTATAAACAAATAAATCAGATAAATAGCACAAGCAAGTGTTTTCTAGAAGCCTCAGGCCTCCAACCCTCTGCTCTTCTGGCATCAGGAGACTGGGTAGCTTCCAAAATGTCATCAACACTGCAAAGTAGGTGAGAAATAAAATTATTTCTACAGATGGATAATATGGATCATAGGATAGTTTTACCACCACCAAGCAGATCACCAGTTCTGAAGCACCATAGTAACTGTTCACACTTTTATGTGTGCTTGAACACCTGTGAGATGTGTTTCCCTTTTACTGCTTGAGCAGCATCTGTCAGTCCTGTGTTAGTGATTTTTGTTTTGCACTGTATAAAAAACCACACAGCAAACATATTCATAAATTCAACCCAAATGCCTCGGAGCTGCCAGAAGTAAAATCCTTTTATAAAACCAAAAGGAGATAGTCTCACATGTTCTGATGATTCGAATGTTATACAGAGACTGAGAAAAAGCAGAGGGAAGAGGCTCATTTTCACACTGACTCGATATGTGTTTTTGCATCCATATGTTTACAAACACACATACATACACACATGCTCATACACACACATAAAGACCCATATCATTCCTATGTAGGCTCTGATGTATTATGGTGGGAAGGAAAAAACTTGTGACTGCACTATCATACCTGGTTCTTTAAAATAATAGGCTAAATTCTGGTCATTTTTCATCACTGAACTAAATTCCTTCCTTCCTTCCTTCCTTCCTTCCTTCCTTCCTTCCTTCCTTCCTCCTTCCCTTCCTTCCTTCCTTCCTTCCTTCCTTCCTTCCTTCCTTTGTTTTAGTTAACATTCTCACTGCTATAATCCAAAATAACTTACTACACAGCTTAGAGGAAAGTAGATTTATTTGCTCACAGTTTTTAGAGATTCAGAATTCAGTCCATGTGAGGCTGGGTCTGCAGAGCTCAGGGCATGGCAGCAGGAAACAGAGAAAGGGAGAGAACAAAGGCTCTGCTCTCACATCAGTGAGACCAGAAGCAGAGAACAAGCAAGCAAGGGGATTCAAGACAAAAGCACAGTACCTAAGACCACACCTCCAGGGACCCACCTTCTCCAGCCACACCTCACCTGTCTACGTTACCACCCAGTAAAACCATTAACAATGGATTTATCTACTGATAAAATTATAACCCTCATGACTTAATTACATCAACTCTGAACATTAGCACATGAGTTCTTCAGGGGACATTCTATATCTAGCTATAAGCCTTCCCTTATTTACTTTTGTTGTCTATAAAAAATCAAAGGCAAAGATTTTTGGTGGCATTTGGACAGAGATTTAAAGCAATGGAGATATTGTCTTTGGAGAAGAGAATAGGTGCATAGCTGGGTTGATTTTTTCCCTCTTTTTTTCTGTCTCTCTAAAAAATCTACTGTTGTTGAACAGTTGCCATGTGTGAGTCCCTGCCATAAGTACTTTACATATATTTCTTTTTATTTCATAATAGAAAGTGAGATACATATACATGAACATGGGAGGTTGAATGCATTGCCTGATTCACCCAAATACTAACCCACAAGTCACTCATTCACTCATTCTCTCATTTGCCTCCCAGGTATTTATAGAGCACTTATTATATATCATTATTCTGGGTACTAGGGATATGTCAGTGAACCAATCCAAAATAGTCCCTGTCTTTGTATTGTATATATTCTAGTGGGGAAGACAAGTGATATCTCAATAAAGAAAGGGATACGTAAAGAAGAGCTGTGTACTATACCACTCCTGGATAGCTTTCCAAAAGAATTGAAATCAGAATATTATAGTAATACATGTATATCCATGTTTATAGCAACACAGTTCGCAATAGCCAAATCATGGAACCAACCTAGGTGTCTATCAACAGATGAATGGATTATAAAATTATGGCATATCCATACAATGGAATTCTACTCAACAATAAAGAACAAAATTGTATCATTTTCAGAAAAATGGATGGCCCTGGAGACGATTATGTTAAGTGGGATTAGCCAGTCACAGAAAGTGAAGGGTCATATGTTTTCTCTCATATGCAGAAGCTAGGGAGTAATCAGGATACAAGAGGGACTTTAGATAATGGAGGAGAAACCCCAGTGGAGTGATGGAGGGGGTCTAGGGGAGGATGACATTGAGGAGGAGGGAGAATCAATGAAGGAAACACTGCCACTGAAGTTATATTCATGTGAAATTACTAATGCCCATCTCTGTATCATGTATGGGGAAGGGGAGGGAGCCAGGGGGAAGCTCACCAGTGCTGTGTGCATGTATCTCCTTATCTCTCTGAGCTACATGATAATGTGAGATTACAATACACCAATGAAAGTGTTTTTTTAAAAAAGAAAAGCTGTGAGAAGAATAACAAGATAAAAGTCTGAAGAGTAATAGAGTGGACATAATACTTTGAATGGAAGGCCTTTCTGTGCATATGAGTTCTTGCTCATAGTCCTAGATGAAGTGGGGACAACTGGAGGTTGAGATTCATCAACACGTGACATACATTCTGCAGGAGCAGCCCCTGCCCACCCCTGCAGCCCATATGCTCCCACTGTCTCATGCTCTAACCCAGCTTCATCCTCTTGTATTATTCCAAGAGTTCTTTCTGTGCCTTCCCATGTCGAGATTTTCACTCCTCCTGTTCTCACTTGATTCTGCTGGAATACTGCCTCATCCAGACCCTCTGGGTTATTTCCACCTGTGATATTTTCCTATCCCTGGACATGTCTTTAAATGCTCACCACAATCAGAACAATCAGAAAAGATTCCAGTAAGCCCCCTCCTCTTCTCCTGCATGGAGGGTTGGATGAGTAACGAGGGAGTGTGATGACTCTGCTATTTAGCTGTGGAAGTTAGGCACAAGTTAGTACTTCCTTATGTATGTACACTCACCTTATTTAGTGGAAGAAATTTATTATTTGTCTTTTCTGACCTTTAAATCTATAATCGAATGCATTGCCCTGCTTTGTCAGACTATAGCTCATTCATTCCTGTGGGTGTATATTTTTATGTTAGTGTGTATGTTTGGTTAGGGATGATTTATGGGAAAACACACCTAACATCTGCAACACAAGAGGGCTCTGCCCCGTTTGTGTGTGGTTTCTTATAATCTGTATAGATAAATTGTTCACACATTGATCATTCAGCACTTTCTTGAATTTGTTGATACTGTCAGCTCCCTCACCTCTCAGGTTGGTGGTTTTCTGGCTAGAGTGATATTCTCATGCTCACTCCCTCCCTTTGTCCTGAATCTCCTTTGCTGTAGTGACTGGTGTCTCCAGAACATCTCTTCATTCTGGTGGTCAAGAAAGCACACCGGAGTCTTGCTCAGGAGACAAGTTCTCTCTAGCTACTCTGTCCTCAACATGCTGGCTAACTTTGGGAGAGGCATCTACATTTTTGAACCTCAAGGTCTTGATTTGAATGATAGGGCAATAAACCAGATCTATGTAAATCAGGGAGTTTTATGATGCTTCAGTAGCTTCTAATAGTGAAAGAAGATTTTGTTATGGACAATATCCCACCATAGCTTTAAGTTTTTAGTCTATGGCCTTAATATTATTATTAATATTGTTGCTACTGGTTGGGTGTGGTGACACACACTTATAATCCCATTACTTGGGAGGCTGATACAGGAGGATTTCATGTTTGCAGCCAGCCTCAGCAACTGAGACTCTATTTCCAAATAAAAAATAAAATAGGTCTAGGGATGTAGCCCAGAGGTAGAAGGCCCCTGGATTCCATCCACAGTACCACACACACACACAAAATATTGTTGCTACTGTCATCATCACTAAAGTAACATGTTCATGTTAAAAACAAAACCATTAAGGGCTGGGTGTGGTGGCACATGCCTGTAATCCCAGTACTTGGGTACAGAGACATGAGTATAATTGTTTTGAGGCCAACCTCAGCAATTTAGAGAGGCCCTCAGCAACTTAGTGAGACCTTCTTTAAAAATGAAATAAAAGAAAATAGGGCTGGGCATGTAACTCAGAGATAGAATGCCTCTGGGTTCAATCCCTAGTACCACACACAAAATAAATAAATAAATAAATAAATAAATAAATAAATAAATATCCATTAGTACCAGAATGTCCATTATATAGAGCAGCGGTCCTTATACCAATGAGCCCTAACTGTAATCTCATTATTTGAATACAACTAATTTTAATATTTTTTGTGTTTATGTTATAATGCTTTACAACAAATCTTGATATTTTTGGGTTTTTTTTGTTTATATTATAATGCTTCTCCTTAGTCATTCATTCTATTGATCTTCTATAATTTTCCCTTTTCCTCTTTTCAAAATAATTTTTTCCATCTACACCAAATACAAAGAAAGAAACTAGTCTGGAGAAAAGAAAGACATTTTTCTCTTTCATGTCTAAGATTCAGGGACTTTTTTTTTTTTTACCAGGAAGAGCACTACTCTGAGGCATTTGCTGCTCTCAGTAGCTTTGGGCTTCCTGAGAAAACTTTTAGTGGGTTGTTTATCCTATTGTGGGAAAAAGTTGAAAACACAATCAGAATCCTCTGAGAAATTTTCCCCAAAATGTACAAAGAATGTTCTGCCCCCTCAGTTAAAATTTAATGGTCCTTGAACTTCAATGAATCCAAGTCTCTTTAATTCTTTTTTTTTTGTGTGTGTGTGGTATTGGGGATGGAACCCAGGGGCATTCTACCTCCGGGTTATACCCCCAGCCCTATTTTTTTTTCTTTATTTTGAAACTGGGTCTCACTAAGTTGCAGAGGGCCTCACTAAGTAGCTGAGGCTGGCTGTGAACCCAGATCCTCTGATCTCAGCCTCCCAAGTACTGGGATTACAAGCATGTGCCACCACGCCCAGCTTCTTTAATTCTTTTTCCTTTTTCCATATTTACTTAATAATATCAACATGCACAATTGAATGTGAACTCCAACAACAGTCAAAATAAATAAGATGAAACACAAATATCATTGTTTTTTTTTTTTTTTCCTCCTGTCTTCTGGGTTGTTTTGCAAACCAATTGCATGACATTTCACTTTTTCCCTTAGAGCTCTGGATAGAAACTTAGCATAAATGAATGTCTTTCTCACCTGGAATTGTATTGGAAGAAGATCCCTCAAGAGCATTGAGGTTAGTTGGAAAAAAGGACATTTCTCATGAGGAGAAATGAAAGGACTGCTTATATTACAGAAGGAAAGATTCAGAGGAGATTAAAGGCCAGTATAGAGAAAGTAGGATACCCTCATTTACTGAAGAGTATCCAACCTAAGGAAATAAATAGTTTACCTGAATGCAATATGACAAAGTAAAACTTGGAGGACAGAGTCTAATTTATAAGAATTACCTAACACAAAAGATAACACTATCTTCTCTTTTCTCATTAGCCAATACTTTATCTTGCCTTAAACTTAATAAAAATTCCTTTTATCCCAGAATTTCTTTATAAGTTCATAAGTTGTCTCAGTTAATCATGGTCTCTTCTATTTTGGAAACTTTCAAAAGTGATGAGAAGATTCTGGACCACCTCGTTGTTCTGTATTGATTCTCTAGTTTTGTTATTATCATACCATCATCATTCATTGTCGTCATCGTCACCACTACCACCACCATCATCTCCCTCTTTCCTACAGGTTGTAAGTGCCGGAACCCGCCAGCAGAGCTGAAAGGTTCGAATGGTTCCTGAAACAGGGAGTGAGGATTAAGAAAAATAGAGAGAGACAAAAGATAATTTTGGGAGGGCTCTCAGTTCCATACTGCAGCAGCCTCGACTTTATTCAGCCCAGTCTTTATATACCCTTTTAGAGCACCAGAAATAGATACAAAGTCTCCTCCACCATACAATGTCAACACCCCTTTCCGCTAACCTGATCTCTCCAGACCACCTCCCTCCTCCGCCTGCACCTGGGAGTCAGGTCCCCTGGGTGGGTGAGGTCACCTGCACCTCCTGGATTGAAGAATCAAGTCTCTCCTCAGATAGCCTTCGGCTATAGAAATGTATAGCACTCTTAACAACAAGTCTTAATCGTCCTGTTTGGCAAAACTTATACCTCTCAAGGCTGTATTTGCATATATGAGCCTGAAGCCATAGAAATGGCTCCCCACAGTAAGTACCACCAAAGCAGGAATGGGTAAAGCAATATGGCTTAGGTGTTTAGAGATTTGTGTATACAATTCAGCTGCTACTAGAATCAGATCCCATTCTGGCACCTTATATAGATGACATTCAATATGTTATTACTCTAAGCTTCATAGTCCTCATCTATAAAATAATATCAAAATGTAGTTGACTTTAGGTGTTTTTGTATTCCCACTCTATTACTTATTTCTGGTTGGGTTGTCAATCACAGTACCCCACTTTTTGAACCTAATAGTTGGGTACATGACTTGGTCTGGCTGAAAAGAGAATTTATTCTCCTGGTTATGGCAACCAGTTAAAGGATGGACATGTGCCTCAAACAATATCAAACAGGACACTTTCTTGGCACCACTTTGCTGGAAAAAGCAATGCAATGCAAAGTTTCCTTGGTAGTTGTGCGTTTCCATTTAAGTATTCATTTTATGAAAACTATTCTTAGAATGAAAAGATGAAGTAAAAACTTAAAGAGAAATTGAGAGAGAAAAAATGAGTGAATAAACAATAGATAAAACAGCAGATCCATATTTGTTCATGCTTCCCCATGCCTGGAAAAACTGAAAACCCCTTAGTGCCTTGGTTGTCATTTTTATTTTCCAAATACAATTAGTTTGGTTTCTTTCAACTGCATTTGGAAGAATCTTGGCTAATTCTTTTTGTTGTAAGTTGTGGCGAAAATCGAATCAGGTAACAGGTGTATTACTAACTCTAACATCAATGTAGTTGATGTTATCTAAGAGGATAATGATGAAACTGCTGATAATGTTGATAAAAATATTTTATTTATTTCTTGAAAACTTTCAGTACAGCATCCTGCATGTGAGGTGTGCTCACTCTGACATTTGAATTACTTGCTCCTTTCCTCTGTAGATCACAGAGGAACAATGAGTTAGAATTGGAAGAGAACTTTGAATCACTTGGATGCAATGCTATTGTTTTGTTGTTGTTGTCGTCTTTTTGTCAAATGTAACCATTCCTGATTATTTCTATTTGAATTCATTCTTATCAAAGGCAATTTAATATATCAAAGCCATAAGATCAGGGTAACAGCTAAAAGTCAACTGCTTACCTATATAATGGTAAGGAGCAACTGGAACTTAAGATTAAAAAATAATAAAGATCATTTAGAACAGCATCAAAAAACAAGAAAATAAAATAGTGGTTAAATATAAATATAACAAAATATTTACAGGGTCCTTATGCAGAAAACTATAAAACTATTGAAAGAAACCAACATAGACCCAAATAAATGGAGAAATAGTCTGTGTTGATGGATTTGAAGATCCTGTATTTTTTATGTTCATTTATTGGTGCATTGTAATTATACATTTTGATATATGTCAGGGTATGAACATCATACATGCACACATTGCACATTTAGGCCTCCCTCCAATGCCACCCTATTCCTTCCCCCTTCCCTCCCTTTCATGCTCCAGAGAGTGATTGAGTCTTATAGGTTTGTGTATGTACATCATGTGCTATAGTGTGTTTCCCTCCACCCCCCTCCCAACTCCCTCAGTTAGGTCACCTTCTTTGTCCATCTAAAGATTTCTTCTTCTTCCCTTCTAAGTCCCATTCTATCTAGCTCCCACAAATTAGGGGGAACATCCGATTTTTTACTCTTAGTGACTTACTAATATCACTTAGCATGATATTCTCTAGTTCTCTCCATTTCCCTGCAAATGATGTGATTTTGTTCTTCTTTGTGGCTGCGTAAAATTCCATTGTGTACATATCCCATAGTTTTGTGATCCATTCATCTGTTGATGGACACCTTGGCTGGTTACAAAGCTTGGCAATTGTGAATTGTGCTGCTATAAACATAGATACACATGCATTAGTCTGGTAGTTGGGTTTTAGTTCTTTGGGGTAGATGCCTAGAAGTGGTATTGCTGGGTCATACGGTAGGTTTATTCCCATTCTTCTGAGGATCCTCCACACTGTTTTCCAAAGCGGTTGCACTAAGTTGCAATTCCACCAACAGTGTAGTAGAGTTCCTACTTCTCCACATCCTCGCCAGCATTTGTTGTTGTTTGTGTTTTTAATGATTGCCATTCTAATTGGGATTAGGCGAAATCTCAGGGTAGTTTTGATTTGCATCTCTCTGATTGCTAATGATGTTGAACATTTTTTCATACATTTATGGGCCATTTGTATTTCTTCTTCTGTGAAGTGTCTATTTAGTTCACTTGCCCATTTTTTGATTGGGTTATTTGTTTTTTTAGTGGTGATTTTTTTAAGTTCTCTGTATATTCTAGATATGAGTCCTCT
>PVJS01034282.1:0-21656 GCA_004027185.1 Glis glis | reverse complement strand
GGGGGGGAGGGACACCAAGAGCTGTGTGCATGTATGTTAACACCAAACTGATACTCATTGTGAAGTGAGACTACAATGCACCAATAAAAACATATAAAAAAACAAGATATTCAAAGTAGTAACAAAAATTATAAAGTAACTAATAGTTGGTGATAACACATAATATCTTCATGGAGAAATATTTTAATCTATTAATAAAGGACACAGAATGAATAAATACAGACACATTCTATCTCTTGGGTGGGATGAGAATATTATACACATAAGTTCATATTGATCTATAAATGCAATAAAATCACAAATATCTCATATCTTTGTTGAATTTTTTAGAAAGGTAACCTTAATCTACAATTTTTATGAAAGAATGACCTTCCACCAGTAGGTAAGTCAACATTTCAAGAAAAGGGCAGAGAGAGGGAACTTGCCCTACTATGTATTAAGACATACTGCACAGTTAGAGTGACAAAGCAATGTAATATTACTGCAACAACAAATACATCAGTGAAATGTAATAGACAGCTTAGAAATAGAGCCATGCTTATATGGTTATCTATATAACCATATGGGAATTTAATATGAAGTCAAGTGGGCACCACATATCAATGGAAAAAGGATAGATGTTAACAGAATTGCAAACTGTTAGAAGTAAATTTTTATTGCGTCATTAAAAAAGACACATAGTTGAAAGCAGCTCAGCAAGGTGAATTTTACCTTTTGCAAAAAGGGTTCCTGTCACCAGGAAGGTCTGGCATACAAGAACAACATGGAAGAAATTGCTGGGCATTTTATCTTTAGCCCGGGGCTTCTGTGCTGTGCTCCTATTGGTGGTAACACAGCCTCACAATCTTTATGCCATTGGCTGAAGGGGACGCTGGGGGAGGGATCAGCACTCACAGTTTTTAGGAAATGCTATCTACAAAAATACAAGCACAGGTACACAAATATAGTTACACAAATGGCAGCTTTACAACATAGTGCCCAAGTCAAGCCATTCCTTTGATAGAAAAGATCTATTTCTCACAAAACCTAGCTCAAGTCATAGGTTAGAACAAAATAGATCTCTACCTAAAACCACAAAGGTAGACTCCAGAAGGAATAAAGATCTAAATGTGAAATTTAAAACAATTTTCTAGTGGGGGAGGAGAAGCATGAGAATAAAGAATGAGGAGGAAAGTTTTTCAATCAACCATTCCAAAGAAGAATCTGCTGAGACCAATAATTATAATGCACCATGAAGTAAAGAATATGAATAAATCTAATCTCCACACCTGGGACTGAAAAAAATGTATAGACCTCGGTATACTGAGTGCTGATGGTCTCAAGTCTGCAAAAAATCTGGGGCCAAAGTCTATTAATGGTTAATTTTGCAAACTCTCAAACTGTCAGCCAGAAAGGAGAAATAGCCTTGGTTAAAAAAAAAAAAAGAGGGGAAATAAAGGAACAGAGACCTAAGAATGAATGGGTTCTGAATCTCTGACTTCAGAAGGTAAAAGGATAGAAAAAGGAATATTGAATCGTTTTCTAAAGCAAGAACTACGCTCACTTTGTCAGGCAGTTTGCAATGCTGAGAAGGGCCAGGCCCACAAACACGTTCCACTTTCCATAGAAGTTTCTAAGGCCAGACCTCTGATGTTCTCAGGCAGGATCCTGCCCTTGCTTCTGAAAGAACTTACCCTTGATCTGAAGGGATGGGGAGATAGGAGAGAACTGAGGGGAGGGTTTACTATTCCCCTTCCTCCCCTTGCTTTATTACCACTCTTTCCTTAACATGCCCCTGGTTATCTTGCTGTATCTTTTACATTTATTACAGAAGCAGAGCACAGGAAAAGTAAATAGCAATTATATCAGTTCTACTTCCATTTGAAGTAACAGAAAGACTCAAATTTTATTAAATCAAAATGGTCATTTACTGGTTTGTGAAGTTGCCAAGTATTGGAGGGAATTTACAGGCAGTCCTCCATCTGAAGCTCAAAGATGCCGTCAGGGCTGGGTGAGCCTCTCAGTCCCAGCTCTGCTTTCCTCTCTGTTGACTCCGTATGCAGATACGCTTCTGACACATAGCTGTGAGATGGCTGCAACAGCTCTAACTACGTCCTTCTGTGTTCGAACCTCAGGGTGAGGGGCTAACAGGGAGGAAGGGAAGGAGGAATGCTCTCCTTTCACTGATGTTTCCCACAAGAGTCCTGAGATTCACGCTGCCTTAGACATCCAGGTCACATGCCCACCTGCCCCTGCCCACTAATATCCAAGCAGTATTCTCCATCTTCAGAGTCATCAGTAGACCCCTTGTCCCATCCCAACCACATGGAGTAAGAGTGGACAAGGGGTGGATTCCCAAGTGAAAATCAAGGACTGTTGCCAGAACAAACTGGAACGTATACAGTGGAGGCAAGCAAGAAATGTATCTGGAGTCATTTTCACCAATTTTGGTGGTATTTGTATTCATCATTCACTGGTCCCCTAAGGCTACTCTTTTCCTAAAACAGATGAAAACTTTCTTCCCTGATCTCCTAGAGTTAGCAGAGTAATTCAGCATATCACACTGCATCTTAAAAGACCTTCAAGCACCTCCACAATCTCATGGGAATGGAGTCAACTCTTGAGGAACAAGTCCTTGACAAAAGAAAGAGATGCACATTTCTAACTCTTCTTTCTTGATGGAAGCACACAGATATGCAAAAAATCCATCAAAATAAGAGTGCTTCGTGTTGGGTTCACCGATTCTGTAAGACTTCATAGTTACACAACACTAATAATTGCCATTTATTGAACACCTGATACAATGCCAGGCAAGGTGCCAGACCACTGACATATAATTCATTTAATACCCTCAAGAGCCATGCAAAGTAGGTATTGTTATCCTCACTTGAAAGATGAGGAAACATACTCAGGGAGGTTAAGAAATTTGCTCAAAGTCACGGAGCTGGTAAGTGGAGGAGCCAGTAGTCAGAGGCAAGTCTGGGAGGTTTGTGAGACTGTGGTGTCAAAACCACAGCATGGGTTTTGTGACCTTGGCACTAAGTAGGAGGCCAATACCATGAACACAGTGTTATATGGATTCAACCAGTTCACATACCTCATCTAGAACGTTCTTATAGTAAGGAATTTCATGAAGAAAATAAAATGATTACTTGAAGATAAATATACAAAATGTTGCCAGGCTACACTTCCAAAGGATAATTAGCTGATGGCCTGGCTAGAAAAATGATAGAGTGAAGCTAAGAGGTAGACTCTTGGAAAGACGTACTAAAATTATTAAACAAAATTTGAAAACAACAAACTAAACTTCTGAAGTATTGCCTCCCGGAAAAAGGCAGAGAAGTCCTGAAAACAGTCAAAGACTAGAAATGCTCTTCCCTCAGCACCACTGCCAAAGCCTCAGTGTGAGGCTTCACCAGCTCTCCTTTCGTTTACTTACATTGCCTATATCCAACTCAATCCACCACCGTTACTCCTAGTAATTTGTGTTTTGTTTTGTTTTGTTTTGTTTTGTTTTGTTTTGTAGTACCGGGGATTGAACCCAGGGGCATTTTACCTCTGGGCTACATCCCCAGCCCTATTTTTATACTTTATTTTGAAACAGGGTCTCACTAAGTTGCGGAGGGCCTCACTAAGTAGCTGAGGCTGGCCGCAAACCCGGATCCTCTGGTCTCAGCCTCCGAAGTACTGGGATTACAAGCATGCGCCACCATGCCTGGCTTACTACTTTTACTGAATTAAAATTTGATGTTGATCATTTACACTGTGGAGTGTTACCAGAAGTTATTTGCTCCAGCCCTGGGGGACTCCAGATATTCTAAAATAAGATAAATCCTTTGAAACAAATGTTCTAAGAAACTGAGAAAACCGTACTTTAGGAGATGCAGATAAAATAAGTAAAAGCATTGGTGGAGTGAGTCTGCCTACAACTCAACAAGATCACCACTGATGTGAGACTCAGGTTAGCAAAAAGAGCATCACTAATCTCAACAAGTCGCACTTTAAGGACTCTGGAGCCTTGGGTCTCAGCGATCCTTCTGGACATATGGCAGTTTAGAGTCCTGAGTGGTTTTTTAACTTTTTCTAAAAGCAGAAATGATAAATCACATGCCAGGATAGACTGAGTGGCTCTGCTGTTCACCTTCTGAACTCATCTAATTCCCAGACTATTAGACTACGCAATGCTTCTGGCCCCACAGCTAAGCCACGTACACCATTCTAGGCCCTCCCCGACTATACCTGGGTGAGAGGGGTGTGGTGTAGTCAAAGTCTGCTTCTGGGCTACACCAATAATCATGGAGATTATAGATCAAATATCTGTATAATCTATCAGGTGTAGGTGGTGAATTATGATGGATGAGTAACCATGAGACTTTCAAGGGGGGAATAAAATCCAAATTGATAAAAATAAGTACATGGCCAGGTGTGATGGTACACACCTGTAATCCCAGTATTTGGGAGGCTGAGACAGGAGAATCATGGGTTCAAGACCAGCCTCAGCAACTTAGCAAAGGCCCTTAGCAACTTAGCCTGTTTTGAAAAAAATAAATAAATAAAAGAGCAGGAGGTCTAGCTCAGAGGTAGAATGCCCCTGGATACAATTCCCAGTACCAAAAGAAAACAGAAAAAAAAAGTAAGTGCTGAATAGATATAGAGGTCTTCAAGTACTAGAATTTTAGTGAGGGTTCTCATCACCCAAAACAAGTATTGACCTTCAGCAGGAGGAATTTAAAGATAGAAGTTACCTAAAACTCAGGAATAAGCATCAGGTCACCTATGCTACTCATCTGGCTTTGATCCCCCTCAGTTATAACAAGGTCTCTGTCTGGTTCCTTGTCCTTGAGTGACTCATGATAGGAACTCTTTTGTCCTTCAGTCTTCCTTATGTCTAGAATTAAAATTTGGCATGAAAGATGAGCTCTAAAGTCCACTGATGTGATATTGTTGATACCAACTCTCCAATAGCTGCCCATCTAAATCTCCTGGTCATGGCTTCTCCATTACTGAATTCTGACCATCTCTCAGACCCTGGTTAACTGAATTGCCCCTCCCTAATATGCCCAGCACCAGCTGCTTGACAGAACTCTAACCAATTGCCTCTTGTTCTTCATCCTTATTACTGCCCCCAAATGCATCACCAGGAGCTGCTTGGAAATGTCTCTCTCCTATAGTACCACTGCCAATGCCTTAGTGTGAGACTCTACTCTCTCATCTCTCTTTTACTTAAACTGCCTATGTCCAACTCAATCCACCACCCTGAGTCCTAGTAGTTATTTTACTGAATTAAAATCTGGTCCTATCACTTTTCTACTTTAAAAAACCTTCAGCTACTACCCACTATAAATAATTTCCATATCAGAAATGATGTCCATATCAGATATATTCACATCACTTGGCACAGGTCTTAAGGCCTCTATATATGGCCTTTAGGGTCCTTTTCCTTCTTTTTGTTTTTGATTTGTTACACAACCCAATAAATGCATTCCTTAAAGTTCAGCTCAAACATCACCTCCTCTTGACCTCTCCAAAAGAGAATGAGTTGCTTCCTCATCTGTCTTATATTAATTTATAGATACCTTTATTATAACACATATCACATTGTTTACATGACTGCTTTCCTCATTAGACTGTGAACTCTTTGAGGCAGGGAACATGCCTTCTTCATTTATAGGCCTGTGACAAGGATGATGATGGACAAGTAGTCAGCTGGCAAAAATGTTTGTTGAATGAATGAATGATCCCTGAATACTATGACATCTCTTAATCTGAATTTCCCTTACTAACCTGCAGAAATTTTCCCTCTAGAATATATCCTTGTCCGTCTGCCTGTCTATTTATCTATCTATCATCATCCATCTGTTATCTATCTATCTATCTATCTATCTATCTATCTATCTATCTATCTACTATCCCTATACATAAAAGGAAAAGGTGAGAAAGGAGAGTAGGAGCATATTTTAAGTTCCGGCCTCTCTGGTCTTCCACATTCTCCTGTACTTACTGGCCTATGCGTGACCCAGTCT
Source organism: Glis glis (assembly GCA_004027185.1). Lineage (NCBI taxonomy): Eukaryota > Metazoa > Chordata > Mammalia > Rodentia > Gliridae > Glis > Glis glis. The sequence goes on along the minus strand of PVJS01034282.1, from coordinate 15,654 downwards.
GAATAGATCATATTGGTAAAGTCTTTAGTCAGAAGTGGCTATCATGTCTCTGTCCTGGCTTGCTCTGAATACCCTTTCCCAGTTTTCTGATGCTACATCCCTCTGTCAACAGTCCTCACAGGTTCTTTTTTGTGTGTGTGATTTATTTTATTTTTATTTATTTTTTAATTTAATATGCTTTTATTGGTGCATTATAGTCTCACATCAGAATGTAAGTCACGTTGACAGTGACATATAAGCACATTAGCACTTGGTGCCCCCCTGCTCCCTCCCCATCCCCCTTCCCCATACAGAGTACTGAGATTGACATTGGTATTTTCACATATGTACACAAAGCTGATGGTAGTCATTTCTTCATTGATCCTCACTCTTCCCCTCCCCTTCCCCTAGACCGCCTCCCTGGCTCCACTGAGGTTTCTCCTCCATCATCTGGAGTCCCTCTGGTATCCCCATTACTCCCTAGCTTCCGCATAGTGGAGAAAAAATATGACCCTTCACTTTCTGTGACTGGCTAACCTCACTTCACATAATGTTCTCCAGGTCCTTCCATTTTCCTGCAAATGGCATCATTTTGTTCTTCTTTATTGCTGAGTAGAACTCCATTATGTGGATATCTCATAATTTTGTAATCCATTCATCTGTTGATGGACACCTAGGTTGGTTCCATAATTTGGCTATTAGTCCTCATGGTTTCTATGGGATGTAGACTGAGGAATGGTCCATCCTTTACTACTGGTGCTGGTCATTGCTGATACAGCCACCCAAAGATCCCATGAGCCCTGTTTATAATCGTTCAAGAATAAGTCATGAAGCTTTCCCCCCTTAACTACATGGCATTGTCAGTTGTTTTTCTATTACTTTTTTCTGTCCTCAATTATTGTCTTTCATTGTTAGGAAAAACATTCACCTAACACAGTCACTGCACAGATGTACCTCCTCCCTACTCTAGAATACCTCTGCCCATCTTTGCACTTTTTCTTGAGAGGGTTAATAAACCTGCAAGACTTTTGGGAAAATAATCTTATTGATATAAGCACTTCCTGGAGAATATCTCTCCACTACCCAAAAAGACTTTGAGAATTTTTGAACCTTGTTTTCTCTATGTCTTTTTCTTTTACATATGCATTCTGTGTATGTGTGTGTGTGTGTGTGTGTGTGTGTGTGTGTCCAGTGACTTCTGTATCTGTAGTAGCTAGAACATGTGTGTCACACACACACACACACACACACACACACACACACACACACACACACAACTTCTGCCATAGGCTTCCTTCAATTCTATTCTCAATATCCAACCTGTCAGCCATTCTCATTTCCTCTTTTCTACACCTCAGTGAAACTGCCAATGAGTGCCTAGGAATGAATTTATTGGGCATTTAAAAAAATAATACACATTAGCATAAAATAGTGTACTTATATCTGAAAAAAGTCTCTCTCTCTCTCTCTCTCTCTCCCTCCCTCCCTCCCTCCTTCCCTCCACCCTTCCCCTATATCCCTTACCTCTATCTCTGTGTCTCTCTGATTCTCTTTCAGATAAAGCAAGAGAGAAACACAAAGGGAGGGGGAGGGAGAAGAGGCAAAATAAATCAGAGTCTGAGAGCAGTGAAGGCAACTTGAAAATCTTGCTTGGGATCAACAATATTTTCCTCCACTATTGTCCTGGAAAATTCAAGGAACAAATAGAGGTGTTCTCGTCAAATACTGCTCCTCCACTGCACAACTAAGCAGGAACCTCAGCTTCAGCTCTGCCAAGGAATCCAAGAGAATAGTCAATCTGGAAAAATTCCAACCCCAAAAGAGCACCTCCCAAGAGATGACTACAGCTCCTGCAGGAAATCATTTAACCACAAATTCCAACTCCCCTTCACTCCTACAGCCACAGTCACACATCTCAAAGGGCTGATCTCTGAATCCTGACAGCCTGACCCACATCAGCAGCCCAGAGGCCAGATGGCAACAGACGCCTTTCCAGCCCACTGGGGAGGAAAAGGGAGGGACAACCAATTGAATGTAATTGAAATCCTATAATTTAGTTGTCAATAATTCCTGCCTTTTGGGGACTTCTCTTCACCCTTGACAAATCCTGGCAGCTACAATATGTAACTAAAGACATCTAAAACACCTGTCTGAAATCATTTCATTGTGTGGTAACATCAGGATGAAGTATGAGGTCTCTCTGGGGACAGAGAAGTCCCATATCACAGAGCTCATTGTTCCAAGGTCAATCCTTTTAAAGGCTTAGGGAAAAGCTCCTTTGGTATTCTAAGGGTGAAAGGCTGGTGTGTGAGTAGGATTAGCTGTGCTGACAGGAGAGGGGCATGGAGACCCAACTACTACCCTCCTGTCACACCACAGGGTAGAAATAATCGGCTGTTATCCCTGGAGTTATTATTCTATGCTAATCAAGTAGCCACTGGCGCTGAAACAAATCAATTCAGGCAAAGAAATTTTCTTGAAACATGGAATAATAGGTTGAAAGGGGGATTTATCAGACACCCACTCAACTCCCCTCAAAAATACCCATCTTGTGTTCATCTCCCAGTAAATGATGCAACATGATACAACATGAAGAAAATCTGGAAGGAAACGTCCTGAGTTGAAGGGCTGGGGCCTGACTTTTTTATCTGCCAGTTGTGCAGCATTGGGCCTCCTGGTCTTCAACTGCAAGGTAAGGAGGGGGGACTACTTGATTGTCAAGGTCCCATCCAGTTCAAAATTCTCTTGGCAGTGATAAGGAACTCACTGTCTCCAAAGATAATTACTTTCATGTGAGGACAATTCTGACTATTAAAAAGTTCTTCCTTCCACAAGCCCAAAATATGCTTTCCTATGGTTTCTACCCATTTATTGAGTCCTACCTGCCTTTGGATTACATGATCTGAGTATAATCCCTTTTCTGTATAGCAGCCACTCACAAAACTAAAGATAGATACTGTGTCACGCATCCATCTCCATCCATCCATCCTTCTTGGTTCTCTTTACCACTCATCCAGCCAATCATCCCATTTGTTTTACTCAAAACACATACCAAGTTGCCCAGATTCTTTGAGAAGTGATCATGAGAATAGAACAAAGAGCTACAGAAACGCTCTGATAAATGCTGAGTGAAGAATACCACCACTGGTTTTGTTCTAGCTCATGTGCTTCTTTTAATGTAACCTACAATAGCATTAACTTTGTCCCTACATCACTGCCACAGTGTTGTTCCCTCTATTCATGTCTTTTATCCTGTGCTTGTGAAGCTTTTTTTCTTTTTTCTTTTTTTTAGAATTTTATTGGTGCAATGTAATTATACACAGTGATACATCCGTATCTGCACACACGTCTCTTGGTGTGGTTCTCTCCTACCCCATTCCGCTACCCCCTCCCGGCACATGCTAGTAGGGTTGGTAGTGATACCTTCATATGTGAACATAATATTATTTGTTGCTTCCTTCCTCAAGCCTCCTTTGTCCTTTCCCCTCCCCTCTCCCCCAATCCCCTTCCACTATTCTGCTGGTCTCTCTCCTTATTATCATAAGGTCCCTTTTCTATTTTCTTTCTAGCTTCCAGATATGAAAGAAAACAGATGACCCTTGGTTTTCTGAGACTGGCTTATTTCACTCAGCATAACATTCTCTAGTTCTCTATATCCGTTTTTCTGCAAATTACATAATTTAGTTCCTCTTTATGGCTGAGTAAAACTCCATTGTGTGTATATACCACATTTTCTTTATCCATTCATTTTTTAATGGACACTTAGGTTGGTTCCATAATTTGGCTACTGTGAATTTTAGTGCTATAAATATGTATCACTGTAATATTCTAACTTTAATTTTTTGGAAAGATACCAAGGAGTGTATTGTATAGCTGGTTCATATTGTGGTTCCATTGCCAGTCTTTTGAGAAACGTCCTTGTGAAGTTTAATTTAGAACCTAAGTCAGGATTTTATTTTTGCTTTAGTAAGATTCATTTTATTAGATTTGAATCATTTGGTGCAACATTTTAAAGTCTTCTCGGATCATTGGTCATAAAAATATTTGCCATCTGTCCACATTTTCATTCAGGTTATTGATAAAATATCATGACTATAACATGGTCAGGGAAATATTCCTGGAGCAGATCATTAGAGACTACCCTCTACACTGGTATGAATCAGGAAGATCTGGGTCTTCCGGCCATGAAAATGTCAGATCCCAGATTTCCCGTCCTTGCCATTCTCTGGACTCTACTTCCTCAGTTCTCACATGGTCTAGACTTAGTTCATGGTCTAGTCTTCTGTTGCTCCTGCAATAATTTCTACTGCTAGGTTAACCCAGGACTTGGGGTACTTTGAGAGAAACCCCTGTTTAAAACATTAAAAATACAAATAAAGCTAATCAAATAAAGGAGAAATGCTGACACCCAGATCAACCTGGTATAGTGGAAATAACATAGGAACAGAAGAACGAATGACCTGGGGTTGAATCCTAATTGCTCATCTCAGCACTATCAGTTCATCTCTAAAACAGAGATGGTAATAATGACCTCACAGGGTTGTTCTAAAGATCAGAAGTAATACATGCAAATTCTTAGCACATTGTTAGCACATAGTGAGTACACAATATAGATTACTATTATTACATCATGATAAGAAACAATAACTAGCACACAAAGACAATTAAACCCAAGAAGAAAAGAGAAAATGAAGACCTGTGTTCTGTGAATGTTAGCTGAGATTCCAAAAAGAAAGAATTGATAGTCTAATAAGGTTAGGAATGAGGACATAAAGTTTTTTAACCCAGGGCATATTTTTATCCCTTTGAATCTAAACAAGATTGGCAAGCCCCTTCTTATTTGCTCATGATCCAGACACTATAATAGAGCCCAGGGATACAAAATATGATTCATACAGTCAATACCAGGGTGAAAAGAAACACAAAATTCAGGGGTGGGGGTGGAAGACACATAAATAGTTAAAATATTATCAGTGCTATCAAAGAGGTAAATCCAGAATATGTGAGGGAACAGTAATCTACCTGGAGATGTCAGGTAAGGCTCTGTGCACAAGGTCTTGATTCAGGAAGGTCTTAACGGTGAAAAGAAGTTAAGGGACTTTCCAGGTAGTGTGAACAGTCATGGGCCATTACAAGATTATCCATGGAATACTGATCATTCTAGAGTGACTTTTCCATAACATTCTGGTAGTAAGAGAGACAGCTGGAAAGATAGGGATTCATGTCTATTGGAAGGGACTTGTATGTCAAGTAAAGGAATTTAGAGTTCTGCAGGCAAAGAGCCAGAACAGGAAATGACATTATGAGATTTGAAGAGGAATTCAGCAACCTAATAATAGAAAGAGGCTAGTTAGGACAATTTTTACAAATACTCAATTGAAAGATGGTGAGGGCAGAACTAAAATTGTAGCACTGGAGATAGAGAGTAGGCCTGCATAAAAAATATGGTAAGTCTGAGTAGAAATAACATGAGGATGGGGGTAAAAGAGAAGAAGAAATGAAAAATGACTTTGTCTAGCTCAAGATGCTCAGTGGATGGGGATGTCATTAACCAATATGTGGACTTTTGGAGGAGCGTACATTTCAGTAGGGGACACAATAATGAGTTCAGTATTGACTATTGGAACAGGTAGCGAGGAAAACATCCAGATGGAGATGCAATCTGTTTAACATAACAATGGATATCAAGAGAGAGATGGGGATAGTAGTCTTCTGTATATTTTTGGAAATAACAGAAAACCCCACAATTTAAGAGGAAGTATATACTGTAAATGTCTCTGATCCCTAATGTAGTAACCTTAAAAATAAGATAAAATTAGACTGATGATTCTTGCCTAGTAAATTCATGTTCCTAATGATGACTACTTCTAACTCAAGAGCTCACATTCTTTCTCTATTTTGAAAAATCAAAATTAAATTAGCCTATCTCCTCTCCATTCGTAATTTCTAGAACAACATTCATCTCATGGCAAGTTCTCTCATTATCCAGCGATGGGATTCATAGATAAAAAGGGACATAAAGGGAGGCACTTGTGATGTTTTCTTACCAGACTGAATTTCAGTTTCTTAAAAATGTGTTCTACCCTTTCAGAGACAAGTGTATTTGTCAACAGATATTTATCAAGCACCTACTAGGTCAAAGTGGCAGTTCAAAAAAAAAGAAGTAAGTATGGGTCCTACACATGGAGAACCTGAAATAGCCAAATAGACCCTGTCATAAAATCTCCAATACATGGGGCCTATATAAATCCAAATTTGAAACTTGCTAAAACAAGCACAGATGAGTACGTGAGGAAGTTGGGAAGTAAACACATGTCGCTGGAGAAATAGAGGTGGAGATACGGGTGGATCTGGGTTTGGTTAGGAATGAATCAGACCATCCCACAGAGGGTGGCTCCTCCCTGGATGGAGGTGCTATAAAAAGGCCACTAACCCAGTGTTCAGTACCCAGCAAGCTCCTTCAGCTGCATTTGGTTCACTCTTCTCATGAACAAGGTAAGAGGAAACATTTAACATTTAACATTGTCTACTTAGTGTTAAGCAAAGTAGGAATCTGGATGAATGTACATTCTAAGAAAAAAAGGACTGGATGTTTAGTTTTTCCTTTATTTTTAGTGTTACTGACACTGAAAATTTATTTCTATATAAAAAATGAAGGCATAAACTTATTTTCCACTAGGTTATTTAATACTCTCTTTGTGTTGTTAGATTGTCCATTTATTCATTCATACAAGTTATATTAACTAGCTTGTATTTGCCAAGTGCTGCTCTTGGCACTGATTTTTGCAGCAGTGAACTATATAAACTCCATACTCTTGGGAGCTTATATTGAGTAGGGGGAGACATTCAGTAAATAATAAATAATAAGATAATTCCAAATACTGATGAGAACAATGAAGAAAACAAGAGAGTGATCTAGTAGAGTGATGGGAAGAGAGTATTTAAAATTGTATGGCCAGGGAAGATCTCTCTAGGGAATTGTCTTTTCCCCCCTATTGAATAAAGTTTTTAAAATTGACATATAAGTGTACATATTTTTGGGGTACAGTGTGATATTTTGATACATATATACAATGGGTAATCAGAGTAATTAGCATATCTATCACCTCAAACATATGTCACTTATATCACTTTGTGTTGGAAATGTTTAAAATCTATTCTTCTGGCTATTTTGAAATATAAAATAATTGTTGTCTACAATCACCCTACTGCTAGAAATTACTAGAACTTATTCCTCCTATCTAACCGTATTTTTAGCTTCCACGTAAGTGAGAATATGTGGTCTCTGTCTATCTGTGACTGGTTTATTTCAGTTAATGTAATGTCCTCGAGACTCAATCCATACTGCCACAAATGACAAGACTTCATTATTTTCTATGGATGAATAATACTCCACTGTGCATATATGCCAGATTTTCTTTATTCATTTTTGGCTATTGTGAATAATGCTGCAATAAACATGGGAGAGCAGGTGATCTCCTTGACATACTGATTTCATTTCCTTTGAATATACCCAGTAGTGGGACTGCTAGATCATATGGTAATCCATACTGGTTTCCATAATGGCTGTACCAATTTGCATTCCTCCCAACAGTATAAGAGTTCCCCTTTCTCCACATCCTTGCTGGCATTTGTCATTTTTTGGTTTTTTGATAACAGTCTTTTTTACTGGGGTGAGAAGAGCTGAGATCTTAATGACAAAACAAGTAAGCCAAGGCAAAGGGCTAGATTCTATATCTGGAATTAACACATTTGAAATAATAATAATAATAAAGCTAGTGTGCCTACAGCAAATTTATAAAGGGAATAGTGGTATCTGATGTAAGAGATCTAGACAGGGGTAGGCCATGTAAAGAGGGCTGTAATAGCATTTGTGCATTAATTTAAGTACATGAGAAGTCTGTGGAGGGCACTATGCAGGGGGAGTAAAATAATATATGTTCTTTGTTTATTTTGTTTTTTTGTGGTACTGGGGATTAAACCCAGGGGCATTCTACTTCCAAGCTCCACCCCCAGCCGTTTTTACTTTTTGTTTTGAGACAAGGTCTTGTTAGGTTGCTGAGAGTCTCATTATGTTGTTGAGGTTGTCCTCAAACCTTCATCAGTCCTCCTGTCTCAGTCTCCCAAGTACTAGGATTGCAGGCATGCACCAGCACACCCAACAGTAATCTATGTTTTGAAAAGATCACTCTGGGTTGCTATGTGAAAAACAGGGTGATGGAATGCAAAAGTGGGAGTAAGTAGACTGTCGTAGTTTAGGTGAGAGATAATGAAAATGATAAAAACCATGAGGAAAACCTGTTTGCTAAAGCCAAAAACTCCAGCAATGTCCCCCTTTCCTGATATTGGTTACTTATACCTTCACTCTTCTTTTCTTGATTAATCTTGCAGGAGTTATCAGTTTTATTAGATATTTCAAAGCTTGAATCTTGACTTTGTTGGTTCTCTAAATTCATTTGCTATTTAATTAAATCCAGTTATCTTTATTATTTCCTTCATTATACTTTCTTTGGGCTCAATTTGCTGTTCTTTTCAAACTTAGATGAATGCTTAGGCTATTGATTTTTCAGCCTTTCTTCTTTTTAAATATATGCATTTAAGCTACCAATTTCCAGTAGGTAAAGAATCAGTGAATCCCACAAGTTTTGCTATTTCATACTCTTCTCATTTTCATTTGATCAAAATATCTTCTAATCTCATTGTTATTCATTCTATGATACATTACTTATTTAGATATTATAACTTAATTTCCAAACATTTCAAGATTTCTCAAGTTATCTTCCCATTATTGAATTCTAGCTTTATTCCAATGTGTTAGAGAACAAACTCTCTATAGTTTCAGTCCTTTAAAATTTGTTGAAACTCACTTGATAATCCAGCATATGGTCAATTTTAAATGCTCATGGGCATTACAAGAGGATGAGTTATAAGAGGATGAGTATTCTGCAGTTATTAGGTGCAGTGTTCAATAAATATTAATGTTTATGTCAATAATTTTGCAGAAATCTTCTATATCTCTCCAGATCTTTTCCTACTTGTTATATCAGTTGTTGAGAGGTGTGTTAAAATTTCCCACTATGATTATACATTTGCATACTTCTCCACATAATTCTGTCAATTTTTATTTTATATATTTTAAGACCATGTTTTTAGGAACTTATCAATTTAGATTTTTATATTTTCCTGGTGAACTGACCTTTTGTTATGAAATATCCTTCTAGCAGTGCTTTTTGCCTTAAAGTCTACTCAACAAATATTATACCAATAATAGCTTTCTATTAGTATGAGTTTTTTCCATTCTTTTACTTTCAACCAGTGTTCTCATATATAATGTGTCTTTCTTATAAAAGTAGCATACAGTTGATTTTTTCATCCATCCTGATAGTCTTTGTCTTTAAACTAGAGTATTTATTCCATTCATATTCAGTACTATTTTTGAACTGTTTATTTTAAATCTAGCATATCAGTAGTTGGTTTCTATTATCCCATCTGTTGTACATTTCCTTTTTTTTCTTCTTGGCTTTTTAGACTAAATATTTGTCAGTTAAGTTTCTTCATATTAGCTTATTAATTACACATTCTTTTTTATTCCTTTCATCCTTATCCTAGAAGTTACAACATGCATCCTGGACTTATTAGAGTATATTATTAAATACTTTCATCACTACTCAAGGAATTCAAATATCCATTTATCCCCTCCAATTTTATCTGCTATTATTATATATTTAATTCTATCTATTTTATAAATCCTGAAAGATATTATTATAACCATTTTATACAGTCAATATCCATTTAGAATTTCCCACACATTTATTCTTCCAATTGCTCTTCATTCTTTACTGCTTCTCTGTGCTTCCAACTAGAATCGTCCTTTAATGTCCCCTTTATAGAAGGTTTTTGGGGATTAGTTCTGTTTTTGTTTGTTTGAAAACAGTTTTACCTAAATATTCTTCTTGATGGATATTTTCACTGAATGTAGAATTACAGGGTAGAACTTATTTTCCTTCAAAAGATAAAGACAACATTTCATTGTCTTTTGGCTTCCAATGTTTCTTTTGAAAAGTCAACTATCAGTCTTATTATTGCTTCTTTGAAGATAAGAGGTATTTTTCTCTGGCTGTTCTTATGATCTCCTCATTGCTTTACGTGTTCATCAGTTTTATTATCATGTGTCTAGATCTGGTTTTCTTTCCTATAATCAGCTTGGAGGTTATAATATTTTTTGAATCTTGATACCTTTCATTAGTTCTAGAATATTCTATTTAATCCCCAAAATACTGAATTTCCCCTTCAATCTGAATGTAGACCTCAATAAATTGATAGTCTCCAATACCTACCTACCTACACACACACACACACACACACACACACACACACACACACACACCGGCTTTCTAGTTGTTCCAAAGGAGGGTTAATCTGAGACAATTTAATAAACCATTGCACAAAGTAATCTTAAGAATTGAATCATAATAGATCATTCTCTTATGAAAACAGAGCATCTAGTGGCATTCCATCATACCTAGAGCAATATGCACCAATTGTATCCTTTTCAGAAAATTATCAATATCTAACCCATGTCTCTATCTCTGACTTTAAATTGTATTACTACTGCCTTGCCCACAATGTTCTAGCTGAATTAGTATTATTCAGTATTTCTAACATGTCAAGCTGATTCCCATCTTTGGTTTTTTACAATATTCCTGTTTTTCCATTTTTAGGCTCAAATGTCTATCACAAAACCTCTAGTCAACCTAAAATATTCACAAACACTGTATATAACTCTTATTTTAATTCTATACACATCACTTATTGATATCTAATTATTTCATTCATTTGCTTATTGTGTCATAAGAGTAGGCAGGCAGCTCATCTGTCTTGTTCCCTACTACATCTAAGCATAAAATAATGCCCAACCCTATAGGTAGTCAATATTTGTTAAATACATGAAGGAGTGAATAAATGAATGCAGAGCTCAGGGAAAAGTCATGCCTGAAGATCTCAATGTAGAAATCACCAGACGGATGGTATCTGAAATCAAAGGAATCAATGAGATTGCCTTGGAAAATTATTTATTATATATTATATACAAAAAAGACATGATAGATAGTAGGTAGGTAGATAGGTAGATGATAGATAGATAGATGATAGATAGATGATAGATAGATAGATGATAGATAGATAGATAGATAGACAGACAGTCAAGGACACAGACAAGGGATTTATAAGATTTTAAGATTGAACAGAAGATGAGGGGTTAGAAAAGAACACTGAAAAAGGGCAGGTAGCCAGTGGGTACGATGAATTTCAGGAGTACATGGTGTCATGAGATCTAAGAAACAAAAATACTCCATTAAGAAGTAAATGGTTAATTATATTTCACTCTTATCAAGAGATTGAGTAAGATGATAATGATGATGGAGAACTGACCACTATACAGTGGTCAAATACTTAGCATTTTGGTGATCATAAGTAGTCTGACACAAAGCAATTTCAGTACAGTTTTAGAGACAGAAAATTGAGAGGAGTGGTTTAAAAGAAAGTAAGTGGTAAACATTTTAAGAGAGAAAACTCTTCCAAGACAGCTGTGAAAGGAATCAGTTAATTAGGATAGTATGGTGGAGAGGGACATGTTGGTAAAGGGGGGAATAATGGTTCAAGGGAAAGTTTTCAAAAGTATATTTTTGTGATGATAAAAATAAATCACTAGAGAAAGTAACTGTGTGGAGATAGTAAAAAGTAACCAATTTCAGAAACATTTTGCAAATAGAATCAATAAAACTTATTGATGGGTTAGATACAGGATGTGAGAAGAAGAGAACAAGGACTGATTCCCAGATCAATGACTTGAGAAACCAGGGAGATAAAGAGTAACTAGGAAGTTGAAGAGATGTGGGAAATTTTGTTAGGGTGTAATAGCTGGAAATCAACTTCTGTTTTGAACATATTAGATTTAGGATCCTATAAAGTCCAAGGAGGGACAGGCATTTAGACATACACATCTCAAGCTTTAGGGCAGACTGTAGCTAGAGATAAAAACTTGGGAGTTGTCAACCTATACATGGGATTTAAAGTTTAAATTAATCTTAATAAAATTAATCTTAAATTTAAAATTAAAATTTAAAGTTTAAAGGGTGAGAGTCCCCCAAGGGAGTATAAATAGAAAACAGAAGCTAAGGAGTAAACCCTGGGGCAAATCAAAATTAGAAGCAGGGAGAGAAAACTAAGAAAAAGTGGCCAATGAGGTTGGAGGAGAAACAGAAGAGTGTAAGGTCTCCAAAGCAGGAGGTAGCCAGCTGCATCAAATGCTGCTAATATGTCAAATAACAAGCAAAATGAAAATGTATAATTGGATTTGAGAAGATGGAGGGCATTTGCTTTATAATAATGAGAGTTTTAGAGGATTTTTGAGGGAGAAAAATAATTTGAGCACAAGAAAATAGGAAATGAGAAAGTGAAGACAGAATGTATAGGCATATCTTTTGAAAAGTTCTGCTATAAAAGGGAATAGACGAATCAAATGGTGCCTAAAGGGATATGTGGAACTTGGAGGAGGTGGGGCAAGTGTTAGGTAAGATATATTTCAACATAAATACATGCTAAAGGAATGATCTAGTAAAAAATACAGATGATGCAGGAGAGAAAATGGAGAATTGCAAAAAGCAATGTTTGATAGGCACGAGAGAGTGAGGTCTAGTGCTAAAATAAAGGAGAATACATCTACCATATGTCATCTACCATAACAGCAAGGAAGGTAAGATGTATGGATAGGAAAGCCGTAGGTTGGAAGATCAGGCATCAGGAAAAGAAAGAAATTCTTTATGAAATAAATATCAAAAACATCTTTCAAAAGAAAAGAAAGGAAGAAGATTTTAGGGTTTTTGCCAGGGGGTACAAGAAGGAGTGAAGCAAGGGGGTATATACAAGGAACACTGAGGGAAATTAACCATAATGTCTATCCAAGGTAAAAGGGAAGTGAGTACATAAAGCAGCAAATAGAGAAATCAAAGAATTGTTGAGGTCAGGGTACAAGAGGATGTCAGAAAATGGGATCCTTCATCCTGAGATTTTGGATATGGTGCAATCACAGATATGTTCAAGGTCTTGAATATTACCATAAATAAGAATGGCTGAGAAAAATACAAATTTATGTAAGAAACCCATAACTGTATTTTTTAAAAAGTAAATCTTTAAAATCTATCTTTTAACTGGCAAAATCTGGTCCATTTTACATGCATTATAATTAATGATAAAATTATATGTAATTCTACTAATCAAATATATATTTCCTATTTACCCTACCTCTTCTGTTTCTTATTTCCTTCTTTCCTGTCTTCTATCGAATTAATGTAGTTTTTATTTCCCCTTTTCCAATCTAATAGTTTAGAAGTTTTAAATTCTACCACTTTAGTGGATACCATAAACTTATCAAAATAAATATTTGATTTAACCACTGTGAAAATTAATTAATACCTATGTCCTCTTTCCAAACCAAGCAAGGCCCATATGTGCTTCAATTCTGACTACTATAGTCATATCTTTCACATTATTGTTTCTTATAGTATTTTAGTTTCACCTGGTTTTATAAGTCCTAAAGTGCAACTCTTTTATATAATAAATACTTATTTAGATTTATTGGCACACTTACTAATTTTTCTGATCACATATGAGATATACTGAACATTCTTTAAATGCAATTTCTCAAGTGGAAAACTGAAAAACAGTCAAAAACAAAACTACATTATGATATTAAAAGCTATTAAAGCCATCCTATCCAAAAAATACCACAAACATGAAATTTTAAGGAAATTGAATGAATGCTAATTTTATGTCTTGACATTTGGCAAATTGGCTTTCTAAAAATTACCTCTCAAGGACTTGATAATTTATGAAATTAGCTTTTAAGAATTGATTTTTTGGCAAATTCGAATGAGTAAATTTTTCTGTTTCTGGATAGTGAGTCTTTCTAAATCCTTCCATGAGCAAAGGCCACATCAAAAAGAGGGATTATCATTTGTAGAGCACACTAAGGTCTATGAGACTACTAGACTTGTGAATGGGCTCAAGGAGTAGAAATGAGCAATTTTAGTAAATCCATCAAATTCTCTGTTGATTCTGACTGTAGATGGCAGAGAGTTTTTCATGGTTACCTTCCATTTTCAAAAATGAACTACTTAGAGGATAATATATGTTTAAAATGTAAAAAATCATTGTTATAATCAATATAACCTAAAAATACAACTTCGAGAAGAGTAATTTGAACTTCTTTGGTCTAGGTTCACATATACAACCAAAAGATGTATAGTCTCATGGAAAACATCATTTCCATCATTGACCTTTTCCAAGAATATTCGAAAGACGATGAGGAGACTGAAACACTGAGCAAAAAAGAGCTGAAGGAACTACTGGAAATGGAGTTTCGACCAATCCTTAAGGTAAGAGCTATGGGAAAGTAACACAGAGCATCTAACCAAAGATTATTCTGAAGGCTATTTAATCTATCTCATTGAAATTTAAATAGTATTAATTCAAAATAAATAGAATTTATTTTCCTCCCTATTTTATATTTATTTACTCTATACATACATAAAAGATACCCTACATGAAAGAAAAAATAATATAAATACATAATTTCAAAAACTGAATTCCAATTAGCTACCTCTTCATACTCTTCACCACATCAAAATTATTATGATGGTATATTTAAAAGACAAACCATAAATTATTTACAATTATGACCCTGAAATGAAAAAGAGGCACTTACTCCATCATATCTTATCATTTATCTTTAAAGCTTATTTCTGTACAGCACCTACAATTATCCCAAGTCAAGAAAACTGAAAAATATTTCAGAAAATGAGAGAGAGAAAAAGAGGGGATGATGGGGAGAGAGGGGGATTTGATGCTACATTTCGTATGAAGGGTTCATAAAACCTAAATTAGCTTTGACTTCTTTAGCTGACAATGTGAGACAACCTGATGTAGTCCTCCTCTGTGACTTCCCACTTACAGAATCCAGATGACCCCGACACTGCAGATGTATTCATGCAAATCCTGGACATAGACCACAACGACAAAATAGACTTCTCAGAATTTTTGCTGATGGTATTCAAGTTGGCTCAAGCATATTATGAATCAACAAAGAGTAAGAAATACAAAATATCAGTGCCAAAGCGGGGAAAACATGGTCATGTGCATGAAGATGAATACGAAGATGTAGAAGAAGACCAGGAACAAGAAAAGAAGAGAAGATTGAAGAATTCAGGAAGTCATGACGGAAAGGCAAGATCTAGGAGTCCAAAAGGGAGAGGGAAAAACAGACATGGGTCTAGTCCTGGAAGAAGGGGAAGAAGTGATACAACCTCTCATACAGAAAGACAAGAACATGGGAAGAAACATCGAGACTCAAGAGGAAAGCAAAAAAAGAGATCCAATTCCAGTGAAATACGAGAGATACGGCAAAACGTAACAGACAGCTCCAGACACTCAGGGACTGGACACAGACAGACCACCTCCAGGACAGACAGACACCGCGAAGGCAGCGTTAGTCAGGACAGTGAGGGAGAAGGACGTTCAGAAGCCACAGGCAGACGATCCCAGTCAAGCATCACAGGTCCTAGGTCAGGGTCAAGGACCGACAGTGGATCTACCCACGGCCAGGAGAGAAGCGGTTCC
>PVJS01034281.1:0-21662 GCA_004027185.1 Glis glis | reverse complement strand
TACTGGGGATTGAACCCACGGGCATTATACCACTGAGCTACACTCCCAGTCCTATTTTATTTTTATTTGGAAACAGGGTCTCGCTAAGTTACTGTGCACTGGCCTCAAACCTGAGATCCTCCTGTCTCAACCTCCCAAGTACTGAGACTACAAGCATGCACCACCCTACCTGACTGGGTTCATCTTAATCTTATAACATTTTTAAATCAATAAGAGCTTCCTGCAAGTACTTGGCCATCACAGTGGCTTGAAAAGGTAGATATAAGGATATTTATGCTGGTATCAGATGCAACCGTTAAAGCAAGTCATATAAGAGATGGGAGGTCAGAACTACAGGTTCAGTGGAAGGCACCTAAGCTAACAACTATAGTTAAGCCTCTTAGATTTAACTTTCTGACTCTGATACCAATCACAGGCAAGCACTATTACTAAGGCAAGGACTATATTTGTCCTGCTTACTATTGTAATCAATGCCTGGAATATAGTAGGTACTCAATAAATAGTTTTTGAATCAACATTTTACAATATTACTTAATAATTGAGCCTTAGTTTTCCTTTTTTCTCACTCTTCTATGATCCCTTCTTCAATCCTTTTACCACCACTTCCTTGTCTAGGTCACTGTTACCTTTGCCTAAATTATTGCAATGGGCTCATAACATACTCACTGATCAGTCTTGCCTCCATCTAACCCATTTTCTAAACTGCAGCCAGAGTATTCTTTCTGAAATGAAAACCGACTGCTGCTCCGTATTTAAAAGTCAGTCTTCTACGAGCTGGGGGTACAGCCCCGTGGTAGAGCACTTGCTTAGCAGATGCAAGGCCCTAGGTTTGATCTTCAGAACCATGAAAATTAAAAAGTCAGTCTTCTAAATTGCCAAATTTCTTAGTATAAACTTATTTAGAATATATTCTTATTTTAATTTAATGTCTATAGGATCTACAGTGATGTCTTTTTGCTTTATAGATGGACACATGGTACTTGGTAAATGTTACATATGTACTTTTCAAGAATATGTTCTAAAGCTGCCTTGGTACGGTGTTCAATTAGGGCAAGTTGTCTAATCATACTGTTCAAGCTTCTGTTTCCTTAATGATTACTTTTTATGTTTGTTCTATCAGTTTCTGAGAAAGTGATAATAAAATCTTCAGTTATGATTATGCATTTGTCTATTTCTCCTTATTACCTGTCAACTTGTGCTTTACATACTTTGAAGCTATTATTAATTTCCTACAATTTAGAATTGCTAAATCTTCCTGTTGAATTTACTCTCTGCATAACAAAAATTGCTTTTTCTTTTTTATTATATTATTCTAGCTAGAGAGTATTACTTGTATTAATCTTTTTAGAAATCAATATCTAGTAATACTTCTTGATTAAAGTCTTTCTCATCTGAAATTAAAATAGCCAGAGCAGTCTCTGGTTAGCATGCTGTATCTTTTCTCATTGTTTTACTGTCAATCTTTCTGTGTCCTTATATGTAAAGGTTTTCTTTTTAAAATACCATCTAATTGGGCTTTATAAAATAAGTATTGTATATCTTTCTCTTTAATTTCAATGTTTAATCTATTTACAATTATAGTAAGTACTTATATATTTGGTTTTAAATGTACATCTTTATACCAGTAAATTTAAAAATTTAATGGAAATAAATAAGTTCCTTGGAAAGCACAACTTCCTAAACTTAATACAAAGTAGAACTCCCTATATCTCTTAAGCAATTTGGATTTCTAATTTAAAATATCTCCATGAAAAAATAAACTTCAGGCCTAAATGACTTAACTAGTAAATTCTTCTAAATACTTGTGGAAAAAATATTACTAATCTTACACAAAGTCTTCTAGGAAAAGAGAAGAAAAATAATGAAAAATTCCCACTTGTTATATAAAACTAGCCTTACTTTCACTAGGTGAACACCTGAGAATGACATTTTAAGAAAGGAAATCACAGACCAATCTTATTTACAAACATAGGTGAAAAATTTCTAAATGAAACTTTGGTAAATTAAAACCATCAATATAAAAAAGATAATATATAATGGCTACAGTCCAAGAATATAAAGTTGATTTAACTGTCAAATATCAATAAATTACCATATTAATAGAATCCAGTATAATTCTTCTGCAATATAATTATCTCAATAAATGTAGGAAAAAACATTTGATGGAATACAACATCCATTCGTGGTAAAAAATTTCTCAGCAAAGTCAAGAATAAGGAAATATTCTACAGCAAAAATTATACTTAATGGTAAAATATTACATGGTTCCTCCTGAATTTAACAATAAAACAAAGAAGTCCACCATCATTAATCCAAGCCAGTACAATAAGCTTATCATAAAGAAGTTATAAAGATGGGAAAGGAAGAAATAAAACTAGCATTATTTACAGACTATTTGATTGTACATATAAATAATTCAAAAGAATCAATATTAAAACTATTAAAATTAATAAATAATTTAACAATATCACTCTACACAAGATCACTTATATAGAAATTGCTTGTATATAGTAGCAACAATTAGAAAATAAAAATAATTTTAAATGCCATTTTGCAATAGCATTAAAAAAACTAAACATCCAGGAATAAAACTAACATAAGATGTGCATGACCTCCCACCAAAATCTACAAAACATAATTGAAAGAAATATTAAAGCCCTAAATAATGAATGGATATACCAAGTTCATGGATTGGAAGACTCGATATTATTTTCAGGATGCTAATTTTTTCCAAATTTATCTGCAGATTAAATACAATCTGAGTCAAAATTCCAGCAGACTTTTTTGTAGAAATTACCAAAATTCTAAAGTTTACATAAACATGTACAGAATATAGAGTAGTGTAAATAAGTTCAGAAAAGGGGAACAAATATGAAAGACTTATATTACTTGGTTTTGAGAATTACTATAAAACTGTAGCAATCAATTCACTGTGGTATTGGCATAAAGACTGATAAATAGTACGACGGACCAGCTCAGCCGGAAAACTGAGACCAACGGGACAGGGGTCTCGGGATGGTGGGCAAGGAGTCGGCGATGAGTGACAAACAGACACAGACAACTCAAGGAAGTTGCATCTGAGTGTATTTTGCAAAGCTTCAGGCAAGGATTTTATACACAATGATTAAGGAAACAAAATACATCATCAGCTGATCATTGTTTATGGCTACGGTTTATACATTCTTAATGTTTTCTTAATGATTTCTAAAAAATAACAATGCAAAACTGTAAGAGCAAATAATCATCAGAGCATACGTCTCATTTGGCATAATGCCGTGGGTGGCTGCTAGACGCGGTTTTGGCACCTAGACTATGATGGGAATTGAGGTTATGGCTACAGGGCAAGAATTTAATGTTTAACCTAGTGCCTTTTGTTGCTCTTTTACTTTAAACTTTTACAATTCCCTTTGTTCCAAATTCCTAAATCTCTTTCAAACCATCCCCAAAACCATTTCCATGAAGTTTCCACAAAAAGTTCTTCCTGTTGTAACCCATCCACAACTGTCCTCGAGCCCCCTCTGCCCTTCTGGGCTAATCCAAGCAAGAGCGAGGGAGCGTTCAGGGCCAAAGTTACATTCGTCACGACTTTGCCTTCCTGGGAAAGACCCGCCTGTTTTCTCATAGGGCACAGTTGATAATTTGGAAAAGAACACTGCGCTCACTGAGCCATACCTATTAAAGATTAAGAGAATCATTGACAAGAAGATTACAGCAAAGAGAAAAACAGCCAAGAACACAGAGGATCTTGCCAGGCCACCTTTTTCTACGGGCATACTTCCTTGAAGCTTTTGCCACGTCATGCGTGTAGGTTCACACAGACTCCGTAGGAGGCAGGGCCGTGGCAAAATAGATTCATGGAATATATTGGAGTCCATAGACACACACATATATGATCAATTGATTTTTTATGAAAACTCCAATGGGAAATTTCAACAAATTGGGCAGAAATAACACAATATATTATCTGGGGGGGGGAATTATCCTCATTCCCTTTTGCAAACCATATTAAAATTTTATTTGAGATAGATCATAAATCTAAATGCAAAAGAGAAAACATAAAACTTCTAGAAGAAAATAAATATCTTCATATATTTGTTTATTAACCCATAATTTCTTAGTCAAGTCACAAAAACATTCACCGTGGGGGAAAAATTGATAAAATTGATAAATAGTATCTCAAAATTAAAAGAGAGAGATGATCCTGGGAACTTCCAATCTCACTACTACCAAAGAAAGACCCTGTTTTGACTCTAAAGAAGGCTCCTGAATTCCCCAGTCACCTTTAGTCAGCCTCAAGTGACTAACCCTGTGACCCCTGTGACTGTCCCCCAGCTCTAGGTCCTATCTAAGGAGAGAGCCCCAGGACAGGAAAGATGGCCTGCGTGTAAGAGCAGGAGCTCATACTCTTCAGTGACTCTCCATTGCCCTAAGGACAAAATCCAAACTCCTTCTCATGACACATAAACTTTTGAAGTGTGGTTCCCTGTGCCTCCAGTTTCATGTCCTGCCTCACGCCTTGGAGCCCTCAGCTCCAGCCACAATGATAGCTGACAGCTCCTCAAATGTGCCATGTCTGCTCTTGCATGAGTTAGTCCCTGTGCGCAGAAACCTTTCCCCTACTCCCAGCCTTCAATTCATCCTTCAAATCTCACTTTGGATGCCATAATCTATAGGAAGCTTCCTCTGACACATATCTGGGCTTGGGGTCTCCTGTAACACATATATAAGTGGTTATTTATTTATTTATTCCTTTCTTCAACAAAACATTATTATTAAGCGCCTTTAAAAAATGCCAGCAAGTATCAAGCCTTAAAGGGACTCACAGTCTCATAGGGCTGATAGGCACATAAACAGACCTTGGCAGAAAAAAAAATGCATGTATATGGAGTACATGCTAAGGCACCATCTCACCCACCCCAGGCCTGCAGGGAGAAAGAGGGCTTTGAATGGCCTCTATAAAGGAAGAAATATTACCTACAACATAACTTCTCTTAACCTCTTTCAACTACTTATCACCTACATTGATCAAAAGAAGGGATCATTTTCTTTGAGTAACCTTGAAAATAATTTCATTTTCTTGCTTTCCTACTTTTTAGTGTCACTGAAGACAGTGATCCTCAGAAGCAGTTATAACTGTTGTGTGTCGTTTACAAAGCTGCCTGAGTATTGAGCCAGTGGAATACAGATAGAAGCTGATTCTCCGGCGAGACTACCTGGATTTTATCACTGACTGACCATTTAGGAACTTTGTGACTTTAGTCGAGCACTTACACTCTCTGAGCCGTGATTTCCTCATCTGTATAATTGGAGCAACAACAGTACCCACCTCATCACTTGCTATAAGGAGTAAATGAATGAATCTACATAAAAGGCATCAAAAGGTGGCAGACAGGCATAACGTTTGACAAGAATAGCTATTCTTATGTGGAATGTGTAAAAAGACTAGGCAACATTGTGGACACTTCTCCACTCTCCATCACTCTGTCTCCCCACCGCTCCCCAGCCCCAGGCCTGCATTTCTCATAGCCTAATGGAGGCTCCCTGAAACATGAGTACCTCAAATTTAATAGCAATGAATCCCGGGTCTCCTTCTTAATTATTTTTCCTAATTATCTGTTAGCAAGGCTAAAAACATTGAAGTCATATTTCTTTCCACTCTTCCATATCCATCATTCAGCAAGTCTTGCAATTTTTCATAGCCATTCTTAAAATCTTCTCATTGCCATTTCCAAAAATAGAATTTTAGTTAATCACACATTGGGTTTCTTCATAGCCTCTTAACTTGCTCCCTTTTAATTCAGACTGGTCTTCCCTTGATCCCATACTCTCTTGCCCAAAAATCTTCAGTGGCCCCTAATTGTCCTTGGCAGTCAGTCAAAACTCCAATCTGGCATCAATGTTCGTCACACTCTGACCCTAAGCCTACCCCTCCAAGTCAATTTCTTGTATCTTCTACATACAATTTCTCTGTTAGCTTATCTACCAATCTGCAGCACTGACTAGGAAACTCGGCTGGAACTCCGGCTGAGGCCCAGACCAACACAGGCCTCTTCCTCCTCTAAGCCCAAACTTACAGACACTTACATTCTATTAGTGTCTTAGCACCAGCCACTAATAGAATGTGAATAAGACAGACAACCCAAATATTCATGACCAAAGAGAAATAAACTCAAGTAAGATGGCTCCCCCAAGCCAGAGCAATCCCTGAGCTTCCCATCAGGCCAGGAGAAAAAAGGTAGAAGAGAGTGTCACACCCAGGTGTATCAACTCTTAAAAATGTCAATATTCCTGGCCCACTGACAAAGCGTGGACTTATTATCATTGTCCTGGAATCTGACCAATCAGATTTGTAACTCCTCTTGGAGTAAAGGGAGCAATGTGGAGTTCTAGTGTCTCCCTGCACCTAGAGCCCAGACTTCACAGTACTTTTCACCTCTTTGCCTTGTATCAAGTCATGAGCCCTGCCTTGGCTGTCTTTCTGCTTTCCTCTGTTGAAATCCTACTCATCCTTCAAGATCCAGAGACCATTCTGCTTCCTGATCACCTTACTGCAAACACATATCTTCTAAATTTTTAACAGCATCAATTTGTTACTTGTCATATCCTGCCTCACAATATCATCTGTATCTTCTTGGAGATAGATAGATGGATGGATGGATAGATAGATGATAGATGATAGATAGATAGATGATAGATAGATGATAGATAGATAGATAGATAGATAGTAGATGACAGATATCTAGATACCTAGAGATACTTATCTATCTAGAGATCTAGATAGATACCTATCTCTCTATCTCTCTCTATATAGACATATATAGATATAGATAGATAGATATAGATATATAGAGAAAGAGACTCCTAACTGAACTGACAACTCTTTAGGCTATAGACCATGTCCCCATGCAAGTCTGGGGATGTTAATTAAAATTGTCTGCTCCAATTTTTGGTGGTAATAACAACTAGGCTTAATAAATATGTGTTGAGCTAAATGTTTTCTGTATTAGGTCCAAGCCATAAATTTCAGCGCAAAAGAGATCTAAAGATATGGGTCATATAAAGGATGCTCATTGCTGCCATATTTATGATGGCAAAACATTGAAAACAACCAAGTATTTACTAACAAGGCAATGAATAAATAAAATCTCATATATGTATATGTTGAAACCCTATAGTGAGTAAAAATAACGAACAAGATCTATATGTATCAACATAAGTAAATCTAAGAACATAACACTCAATGAAAAGAGCAAGCTTTAGAATATAATTACCATATATGCAAATTTTTAAAAGAGATAAAATATCTCCTGTTTATGGATTCATGAATGAAAATTGGCTGTAAAAATATTAATTAAACCCAAGTTTAAAGTGGACTCTGGAGAGAACATGTTGGTTAAAGAGTCCTCAATCTTTTCTCTGAAATTTTTATTTTATTAAATGAAGTAAACACAACATAGGAACATGAGTGATTATTATATTGCTGTTTGTCTTTTGATATTTTTAAAACTTTTCAAAATGAAGAGAAACAAACAAAAGGAGATAGCATTTGGTCCAGCCTTTGTCTTCTGGCTGACATGCTATTATTCTTTCTGTTGTATAAATTTAAAGGTCAGGGGAGAGGGGAGGGTCTGGAGCTGTCCTCAGCCAGGACATGGCTTGGGACTTGTCCCTGATGAAAATTCACTAAATCCTTTCAACCAGCTGCTCTTCTTAGTGATTTTCCTTTTTTTTCCTATAAGTGAAGTTAGAAGAGGAAAAAAAAAGATAAAGGAAAAAAGTCTTTCCTGTTGCCTGGTTACAGTTAAATGAGATTAATGCTGTTTGCAGCCAAGGCCTGTATGTGTATTGTATTCTGTGTATAATAATAATAATAGCCAACAATTTCTAAGAGCTTGCTATGAGCCTGGCAGTATATGCAGCACTTTATATACACCTTTTATCTGTGTGGATACTTTCTGCAGCAAATATCATAAAACCTTGTTTAAACTGAGTTAAATGATAAGGAAATGCATTCGATCACAAAGCTAATTAGACCTCCCAAGTCCAGAAGCCAGGCAGCCTTCAGGACTGATTCATGTAGAGGATCAACAAAATCAGCCAAGGCTCAAGTTTCCTTGTCTTTCTGTCCAACCTACTCTTTGCAGATGCCTTTGGAAGAATGCCATGGGCGGACACTGTGAGCTTTCACATTCATGCTCAATAGGAGAGACCCACCTGGCTCAGATCTGCCCATTCAGAAATCATGGTGGAGGAGATGGGATTACTATCACTTGTTTAGGGCCTTGAATAGTGAGGATAGAATGGATGCTTGGACGAGGACACTATGTCTACCACACATATGTTCTTATTAATCCGCTCAACAATCCTGAGGAGAAGATAATGCTACCATGTACATTTCACAGAAGAGAAAATGAAGCAATGAGAGGTGAAGTGGTTCTACTAAGGCCACGTGGCTGGTAAGTGTACTGTTCTCCATGGATGGCATGTGTTTAACTGTCACTTATCACGCTCCTGGGTGGGAACTGAGATGCCAACCCCATGGTCCACTTAAACCCCGAGGCAATGGTCAGCTGCAGCCACCTCCATGACTCCATGGTTCCCTTTCTTCAGTTCCTCAATCCCCTTTTACTTTCACTTCCCTGACACATTATCTTTTCTACCTGCGGGCTCCTCTCTCTGTAACCTTGGCTGTGAGTGACAGGTAGGCTTGCCAGGTGCCTGATTACCTGCCATCTTTGGGAAGTTGACCCCTAAAGTGGTTTTACTATTGCTAATCTTTTTTGAAAGAAATTATAGGAGTAGAGACTAAGAACAATAACAACAAACTTGGGAAATTTACAAAAGCTCCAGAATCTAACAATTCTCTTAGTCATGGAACTGGACTTCTTCCCAGTAAGTAGAGCTGAGAACCTGCGCCAGAGGAACGGAGGAAGGCTTCCTAAAGCTCATGTTTCCCAGCCTTGGGTTGCATCTCAGGACTGCTCCCAAAGTTACCCCCTCCAGAGGATGACCTCCAGGCACTCATCGTCTTTCCAGTCTCTGTTCTTTTTGAAAACGTTACCACCACTGTGGAAGTCCAGCTGTCTGGGTGGAAATCACTAGTTCCCAGCAACAGCTATGCACCCACATTCTGAGACCCCAGGTCAGGCAACTGGAACCAGAGCACAACAGCCAGCCAGTGTCCTTCTTAGGCCACATGTGCACGCAAATCATCTGCTAAATGGACCTCGCTTAAAAATGCAGGTTCTGATCCAGTAGGTCTGGAGTAGGGCTCTGGATTCTTCCGTCCTCATCATGTCTCAGCTGATGTTGAATTTGCTGGTCCACAGCCCACACTGGGAGCATCAGTGACATAGAAGACATTAACATTGGCTGTGGGTAAGTCACTCCACTGTGGACTCCATTGTGTCAAGGACTCAGGGTCAGGGAATCGGCACGTCCTCAAGGGGAGCGTGGTACGTAAAAAGTACATGCATTCTGGTCTAACTGGAAGTTTGGTCATCACAGGCTTCAAGAGATGAATAATCCCCCCATCTCCTCAAGACCCAAAGGGACCTGTCCCCAAGGATGGTAGGTAGCAGAAGACACATGTCCTCTCAATATCAAGGCTGGATTTAACGTCAGGGAGATTCCCCAGCCTGGGCGTGCTCAAGCAGAGCCATGAAGATGTTTGTGGAGAGTATAAGGGAGGAATAGATTGGGGAAAGAGGAGGTTGGACTGGAAGCTGTTAGGTTTCTCCTGAGGCCCTGAGATTCTATGAGCCTAGCTCAAGGAAAGGTTCCTCATCAAAAGACAGTCCTAAGTCCAAAGCTTCTTGCCTTCTCTAAAACCTCCCACTGGGCCATTTTTCCCCCAAAGGATCTGTGGCTTAGAGATCCAGCTTGTTATTCCAACCCTGTTTGTTTTGCATTTCTATTACTTTCCCTAAATAAAGCTCTGCCTCCCTCTTCTCTCAAGGGTCACAATGGGTTAACATCATCAACACAGCAGCAGAAGAGAGGGTGTAGTTTTAATGTGAGAAGAATATTGACAGGTTTGTACAAGAGACATAATTAACTCCACGCTCTGGTGATCCGGCAGCACATCTTTCTCTCCTTCCAACCTCCGTTCCTCTGTAAGTCTTTTAAAAATCCTGCTTCAGCACACATATTTATTAACATGTGTGACTTTTTCCAACATTCTCTAAGGAAAAGTATTTACTATCATGGTTTCCTTTTGACACATATGGAAACAGATCCCAAACTACAATGTGGTCTTCCTGAAGTCATATACTTCAGGATAGCATATTATAATTTGAAGATTCTTCTCTCATTCATTAATTAGAATTTCGATATTACAGTTAAAAAATCCTGCTTCAGCCTTGAAGACAAAAAAAAAGAGTATGCTTTAGTTCTGAGAAAATATCCTAATTGCATGCAATTTAAATTGGATGTCTCTCTTTGTCTGTTTGGGTGTAGGGAATCAAACCCAGGGCCTCATGCATGGTAGGCATGCACTCTACCAGTGAGCTACACCCCCTGTCCCTGGAATGTTCTTTACAAGGTAACCCCATATAGATGCGGTGGGAAATAAAGCACTCTGTATTGATACCTGCCCTCATACCACCCATCTTCTCCTGTGACAATCCAGCTTTTAAAATGTGTTCTATCTGGGCAAAGGTGAAATGCTAAAAGTCAGAGTGCTCAGAAATACAAATGAATACTATCAAAGGCTCAGCAACAGAGGCTGAATCAATGCAAGCGTCCACCAGTGCAAGTAAAAGCAGGAAAGCAACAGCAGCATTTGTAATCAGGAGCAAGCTCTGCAGCCTGCCTGCCCCTTTTAGATATTCCACAGTATTTTTAATGCAGCAGTGACAGAAGAGCTTGGTTAGGAGGGAAGGGACATCTTTCATCTCTGATCCTTTCCCTGACAACTAAAACAGGGTGAGCACATTTGCATAACAGAAGAAAGGGACAGATTGCCATTCCAGAAGGACCCGCAGGACACCTGTCAGAAATATTAAAAAGCAGGATAATCTCACAAAATGTGAAATGCTTCGTGTACTAGTCTGGAGATAGTTGATGGGAAGGCTTCAATGAAAAGGAAGAAAAGGCAGCCCATGGCCCATCACCCCAAAGAGTCGTTTTGTGAATGACTTGGAGTCTATTGAGCATCTGCATGCCCTCTCCCTCTGTTCTTCCTCCCCCATAGCCAACACCTGCAGGCTGCGTGGTCTTCTTAGGAAGGACAAAAAATAAGCAAGATACAGGAGCCTAGGAGCCCTCCCCACCTGAATCAGAACCCTGTCCCTGCCCTTCCCACACTCCTGACCTCACTCGCCCTGCCTTCAGTGGGAGCGTCTTTCCCACAGACAGGGCTCTGGGAGATGTGTTCCTGATCTCAAATCACATTCAGACCACATAAAAACATCATTATTTCCAGTAGACAGAGCTGAAACAGTGCAATTAGAACAGAACTCCAATTCAGGCCCACTGTCAGTTAAATAGACTGTATTCATGGCTGCCTGTATATTGTACTGTTTCTTGAAATGTGTGATCCAGGTAAACAAACCAATTTTTGGAGAGGGGTTCCATAGGTCAATTTCACTGCAGAAAGGAAAAGTTATGTCTCCCCCAGAGACTCTATAATCTAAGGGAAGCAGAGCAGGGGGGTATGTAACAACAGGGAATCATTTGGGCGTGGCCAAGAGAAACACACGCCTTCACATTTTCTATGTGGTATTGGCTCTAGTCCACAGCCCTAGTGGCCGAGCAGAGGACAATGGGTTTGGGATTAGATTCCCTATGCCCACACATAGAGAAGAGACAGTTTTGCTATCTCCCAAAGATTTTTTAAAATGTGGTACTAAGGATTTAGCCCACTGTACCACTGAGCTATATTCCCAGCCTTTATTTTATTTTATTTATTTTGAAACAGGGTCTCATTAAGTTTTGCATGCTGGCCTCAAACGTGTGATCCTTCTGTCTCACCTTCCCAAGTACTAGAATTACAGGTGTACACTACCATACCCGTCTCCCCAAAGATGTTTGAGGCTACAGAGACAAAGAACTGAAAAGCAATTGCCGGACTTGGGGGGAAGGCAGCAGTGCAAAAGGAGACAAGAACCCTGAAGGAATGCTCTATGTGAATGGCAGAGCGCATCCTCCACCCAGTCCCTCCAGCAGCTCCAGGCACTCAGGCAAGGAGGAGAAGCTGAAGAGTCTGAGCTTGTGAGGTGAGAACTGCCCAGAGCTGCCTGCCTGTGACTCAGGATGGAATTTTCCTCCCAGACAAGGAAAATAGGTTGAGGTTTTTGTTGTTGTGCTCATTCATATTGATTTTCTATTGTAAGGTCTCTCTCTCTCTCTCTCTCTCTCTCTCTCTCTCTCTTTCTCTTTCTCACTCCACACAAACACACAGGCAGACAAACATGCACCTACATTTTTAATCTTATCTTGGCTTCACTAAAAATAATCTTCAAGTTCTTTTCACTATTGCCATCTCTAGGCTGGAGTGAGGAGTTGTGGAGTCAGTAATTTCTGAGTGAATGGGATGATGGTTTTAATTTCCTGAGTCTTATAATATGAAAAGACTGAGGAGGGTTGCCAAATACACACATACAAAGTTTGGCACATGTATGTTAGTCTAAGCCTGAAAGAATAAGGCTGTTAAGCTTAAGATTCTTGATTGGAAGAAGGGAACTTGTAACCAAAACCTGTTGTTTTCCTAGGGTGATTCTCTAACTTCTGCGAGTATGCAAATCGCTAGGGAAGCTTGATAAAAATGTGAATCCCTAGCTCCCCACCACACACACACAGAAGTTCTCACTCAATGGGTGTAATATCTTTTTTTTTTTTTTACTAATCACAATATTCAGCATTACCATCTCTATAAAGCAGACATTTGCCATAGGTAAAAGGGTGTGAGTACAAGGTCTCTTTAAATGATAAGAGAAGTGGGGAAGAGAATTCAGAGATGCATAGCTCCAGCCTGCATACATTTCCAACAGAGATGCTGAATTCAGACTTTCTGGTTTAGACATGAAGCCATTGGGTCATAGGAATTGATATTTCAAGTCGGCGGTCATCGCACTGGACCTAAAGAATGCGTCTGCGGAGGTCAAAGGTGGGTTGTGATGGCGCGGAATCCATTTTTGGCTGCCTGGAACAGTGGCCTTTCAAGGGTATTTACAGACTAGGTCCAACCATTGGTTGTAGGCTTGGATGGGCCAACATTAGAGCTTCTCACATGAGCAAATGGCTCATTTCTTATAAAGAAAGCAGCATGTGAGGATCTAAAGAAAAAATATTTTGGAAATATATGGCTCTTTATCGCTCTTAGGAGTTTCAAGTCAATTTCTTCATTCTTGAAAGAATGAGCCCAGAGGGTACTCCTGATTCAAATGTAACCATTGGTCTGAAAGAATGAGCCCAGAGGGTACTCCTGATTCAAATGTAACCATTGGTCTCTCAAAAATCTGCTAGACCAGTGCTGTCCAAAAGAAATGCGAGATATATTGTGAGTTACACGTGTAATTTTAAATGTTCTTTCAGCCATATTCAAACACATCAAAACAAAAATATGAAATTAATTTAATAACTTCTTTTGTTTAGCCCAAAAGATTTGAAATACTATCATTTTCACGTGTAATCAATATTTTAAAAATTACCAATGAAATACTTTACATTCATTTTTTGCACCAAAGCTTTGAAGTCGGGTTTGTAATTTACATTGACAACACATTTCAGCTTAGTAGACTAGCCACATCCCAGTGTCAACAGTCACATGTGGCTGGTGGCTGCCGCACTGTACAACATGGACCACCATGGACCACCCTGGGACAGAGGGCTGAGAGAGCACCTGCTGATGAGAAGGAGCACAAGAAAAGAAACTGGTGAATATCACACCCAAGCCCACACCTCACACCCCACAACGATGCCAAGAAATCCTGTTGGCTCTCCTTCCAAAGTATGTCCAGAATCCTGCCACCTCTCATCACTTCCACTGCTGCCACCCTGTTCCAGCCACCATTGTCCCTCACTGGTATCATTTCTCGCTGGTCTTCCTGTTTCTAACCTCCCCCTACCCCATATCCTATCCCCAATGCAGCAGACAAATTAATCCTATTACAGTGTAAGTCTGTAAGTCCATCATGCACCTCCTCTCCTACAATGCAAGACAGACTAAACAACAAAGGTTTTGACAATGAACTACCAGGCCCTACCCCACCTGTTTATCTTCCCCTGCCTGAGTTACCTCTTCATCTACTTACTCTCCCTTTTTCCTCCTCTTTGCCATTGATCAAACATTCCCACACCCTTCCATCTTAGGCACATACTGCCTGTTCCCTCTGCTAGAATGCTCTTCTCCAGATACAAGACAACTTCAAAGCTAACTTCTTCACCCTCTTCAAGATTTTGATCAAACATAAAAATGATCAAATAACACCTTCTCTTGGAGATTTTCCCTGTGTCATAGTGCACACTGCCCACGTACCATCTTGTGTCTTTACTCCACACTGTGAGCCCCCCAAACCAGGCATATAATACACTCATGTTATATCTATTATTTATTATCTACCCCCTATACCAATGAATGTTCCATAAAGGCAGGGATCTTTATCTGTTTTCTTCATTATTATATCTGTGATGCTTGGATTAGCGCCTGGCACATAATAGGTACTCAATAAACACTTGTTGAACAAGTGAATGAATGGATGAGGATGAGGCATCCTGCACTTCTTTCCCAGTAGCTCAGCCCGATCAGTGAAGATGGCTCTGTACCACCTCCCATCATCATCCCCATCTTGCCACCACCCTGCAAAGCCCTAGGAAGGAACAGTCAGAATCAGAGTTAGTTAATCATCCTCCTTGAACAACCTCTTCCCTTGGAGCAATGATTCTTTACTGGTTTTCTTTTGGGTTTTGTTTTTTAATTGAAAAGTCCATTGGGAGGTTGTTGGTGGCTATGAATGTTCTCCCCCAAATATACATGCAGGAATCATCTCACATACAATTTCAGCAGTTTTAATAGACGTCTGATACCCACCAGCAAGACTCCAGGGACTGCATGTGAAGAATTCCCACCCCAGAGGTTCGCCCACACGCAGTGTTCCCATCTGTCTTTGAAATCAAATCTTTCGGCTGCTCTAAAAATAGAAACCATATCCAGAAAGAAATTACCGAGCTCTACAGCCAGAAGCAAACTGGAATGAGATATAGTTCATCTTCCTACCTGCAGACAGCACTAAACTGTCTAGCCTTCCTAAGAGAATGCCAGTGCATGGGGAGGCAGCTCAATATCATACATGCAACAGTTCTTCCTAATAGCTCATCAAAATCACTCCTGTTTTAAAATGGACCTGCAATCTTTGGTTAGACATCCTGGGAAAACAAAGTGCTCATTTTAAAAATGTATCAGGATGCCCCTCTTCCCTCCCCCAGTCCCATGGGGTAGAATAAACAAACAGCCTTTGGCCCATTATCACACAGAGTTCATTGCAAATGCCTTTCCTCTGAATGGCTAGGCCCTGGCCTGAACTGTCCCAGGGGTATGTCTGAAGAGACCCAGAGGAGCAAGGACTGAAGGGAAATGATAGCCCTGAGGTCCCCTGCAGTCTCCAGGGGAGAGGGTAGCAGGTTCCAGCAACTCATCTCCTTTGTCTAGAAATGTAGCATATGAGGATTGAGAAAGATACAAAGCAGGGGTTTGAGATTTGCCCCCACACTGGCTGTCATTAAAGCTCACTCTTAGTGTGGGGACAGTTAATCAGATGATAATCTTCAAACAGACCTTTGGTCAATGGAATGAGATAAAAGATAAGTAACATTATTTTGAATTTCAGCTATTTGTTCATTATAGCCCAAAAGCTTTAAAACTGCTTTACAATATAAATCCATAGAGCTCCTTTTCTGAAGCATGATTAAATCAGAGAATGGTAAAACTATTTAGTAGAACCAAAACTTCCCAGAATCCTTGAAATCAAATAAAAACAGGACAGTCTGTGTCTTCCCAAAACAAATCTATTCATTAGGTAATAAAAAGCAGGGGAGAATAAAACAGAAGAGTTTATATCAGAGTCTGATTAGAGGGTTTGGACAGAAATTGCTCCATCAATATTTTTTGTTGGGGTTGTAGTTTATCTATTAAGGAATTGCCAAGAGCCTTTGATAAACTGTGAATCTTCCTAAAGGAGCCAGAATTGCACAATCAATAAAGCCGAGAACAGTAAGTTCCCTAAGAACTTAGTGGAAGTGAAACGGGGGTGTCTCTTCTTTTCAGGGTTCTTGTCCAATGGATCTCGATGAATGAAGTCCAAGGACTAGGTAAGGGTATAGAAATATGAAAGTTTATTTTAAGTTAGGAAAAGATAGAGTACAAAGCATCTCCCCCCACAAAGGGGGGGGGGCATGAAGGAGAGTGACCTCAAAGCCCTGGAGGAGTGGGCTTTTAAACTTCCTGAAGTTTTCTATCTGTTATTTTATGATTGGTCAGAATTGGGTTTGGGAAACCAAAGACTTTTGCACAATTTTGATCCTTAATTTGGATGATTATCTGTGGGCTGGTCAGGGCCCTGATTCCCTGGTGAGTATCAGTCTCTCACCTTCCTGCTTATCTCCCCCAACCTCCCAGAAAGGGGGATGCAGATGGCCACTTTAACTCGTCCTGTTCTCAGGTCCTCTGTCCTGCCTCAGAAAGAGGAATCCGCATGTGGATTCTTCACATCTGTCTCTCTTCTGCTACCTGAGGTTAGCCACAGTTCATGGAAGTGTGGAGTTTAAAAAGCCCAGACATTAGCTAGTCCCACAACTCCCCTCTGCTGTGTTTACTGAGTGTGAATCTCTTGCCTCACCACCCAGAGCTGTGTGAGATTTACTCATTCCTTCAATTAACAATACAGAATGGATGGGAAATTCACTAGCTCCCCAAACCCTGTCTTAGTTCAGGGTTCTATAGCAGAAGACTGAAGAAGGAACAGCTGAAACTACAGAAATGTACTGCTCACCATTCTGGAAGCTGGGAAATCCAGGATCAGAATACCAGTGGATCCAGTATTTGGTAAAGGCCTGCTTCCCAGTTTGCAGATGACCACATTCGAGTTGTCTCCTCACCTGGCAGAGAGCAGAGAGGGGAAGCAAGCTCTCTAGTGTCTCATCTTATAAGGGCACTAATTCCATCAGGAGGGTTCCACTCTTATGACCCACTTACCTCCCAAAGTCCCTGTGTCCAAATACCATCACATTGGGCATTAGGATTCCAACATGTGAATCGGGGTGAAGGATGGAGGAACAAACATTCAGTACAGAGCAGACCCAATTCTACAACTGTAAATTCTACAATTTATAATTGTTATAAAGTTCACGTTAATAATCATCAAGAAGCCAAATAATCCTTTTAAGGAGGTTGAATATAGCTCAATCAAGCAAAACATATTAAAATATTCCATTTATCCTCTCTTCATTATTTGACTTTAATTTCTCATGGCAGGCAGGTTTGGAGAGATTATAATTGGGCACACTTTTTGGCAATGGTGCCCTTTTTCTTTTTGTTTGTTTGCTTTGTATTGTCCAGAATAACTGTTATAGAATAACACTGTTATTCTCAACAGAGATGTGATGCAGGATAACACATGAAAGACTTGGAAAATAGTATAATTTAACAAATTATTAAGATTTTTGAAGGGAGTTTTATGACTCACACATCACAAGGGACAATAATTTCTGAATCCCTTTAAGTTACTCCAATGAGCCACACTACCAAAACATGTGTGGTACATTCTGAGAGCTGTGGAGTTTAGACTGAATTAGTGCTGAGTTGCCTCACGCTGAGATAGAGAAATCTGGACATGTCTGTGGCATCCAGAAGTAGCTTTTTTGGGGGGGGTATCGGGGATTGAACCCAGGGGTGTTCTACCTCCGCGCTAGACCCCCGGCCCTATTTTTTATACTTTATTTTGAAACCGGGTCTCATGAAGTTGTGGAGGGCCTCACTAAGAAGAGAGAGAGAGAGACAGAGAGACAGACAGACAGACAGACAGGGAGAGAGAGAGAGAGAGAGAGAGAGAGAGAGAGCTGAGACTGGCCGCGAACCTGGATCCTCTGGTCTCCGCCTCCCAAAGTACTGGGATTACAAGCGTGCACCACCACACCCGGCTCAGAAGTAGCTTTTAAAAGACTCATAAAGGACTGGTATTCTATGGAAGGGTTTAGGCTAATATATGGGTCAGGTCATTGAAAGCATCAGCAAGGGAGTCCTTTTAAGAGATACGTAGGTTGAACACATCTTTGCACAGAGGCTGTATTTGGCTTGAGTGACAGATGCTCAGAATTCAGACTGGAGACCATCCTTTGGGTTATAACTGAGAGAGGTTAGATTCTTCTAGTAAACCATCCTCTTTCATTATGGACGGACAAATCTCTCTGGTCACTAAGTGTGGATGGGCGGTCCAGGATTCAGTGAGAAAATCAGCCTTTGTTCTTTCCTTGGTAGTACTCATAAATTCTCTACCCCCTGAAATATTAGAAAGGAAAAACTAATGCTCTTACTAACCAGCCTCATCCTTCAAAGGAGCTAATTAAAGAAACAGGGTTTGGGGGACGCCACACCCTTTTTAATGGGATGGACTGGACTCTGGAGAGTTGCTAGAAAATGCACCTCTGGAACATGTCCACGGACTCTACTGGGAATGGAAATCTGAAGGGAATAAGGATGAGCTGGGATGAAATGTGCTGGGATCAAGCTTGGGGCTTGTGCACAAGGCTTTTCCTCCATGTTTGGAGGTCTGTCTAAAAATGTGTCTAGCTCTTTCCTTTTGCATATAGGGGGGAGCCCTGAAGAATTGTCCTTGAGACTGTAGGCTGAATTAATTGCTTGGTTTAGAAAACTTTAGAGAATCCTTCTTAAGAAAAAAGATCTGTAACTGTGTGCATCTGGGGGAATTTTAATACTTTTTATGTATTCGCATGTATACATGCCAAGGCATGAAAGAAAAAATCAGCCGTCTTTCCTTCAGCTTTTGGAGTCTAATTTCCTGAAGTGTCAAGGTCATGAAGTTTGCCAAGTGGATATTATATACTAGGTCTTCATTAGAATAAATGGAAATTTTCTATTCTTTGGAAGAGATACAAGATGTGAATATGTATTATATTTTGGGATCTGAATAAAAGAGAAAGTTTCTACACTATTTTTATAGAAGTATTACTTAGTTTTAAATGTATTTCAAGTTTAAATGAGTGATTTTTCCCTTTCTAAAATAAAATTGAAAGCTGGCACATGCCTGTAGTACTAGCAGTCGGCAGGCTGAGGCTGAGGCAGGAGGATCACTTGAGCCCAGGAGCTTGAGGCCAACTTGGGTAACATAGCAAGACCCCTCTCGAAAAACAACAACAAAAAATTAAAAATTAAATTTAATCTTCTGCTCCCAACTATCAGTTCTTGGAAAATCTAAGCTGCTTAGTTAGCTAAAAAAAAAAAAATGGTTACAGAAGGTGTGGCTAACTTTACCTCATGGATACTCCTATCTGTATTCTGATTTTTGCACCTAAAAACAAAGCCCTTAGCTTTTGTCTCCATAAGCTAGAAACAGACCTCACAATTCGGGGGCAGAGGGGTTGGCTAGAGATCTTAGGAAAGATTTAAAGGAAGTTGATTAGGACATTCTGATAATTGGAATGCAGTCTGAAATCAGATGTTTTGCATAGGGATGTCAGTGGGTTCTATAAGACCTTACGGAGCAGGAACAAGCAGGTTGGTACTGGATGCTGCTGCAAAAGAAGGGGCAAGGGCAGAGGTGGAAAAAGACATAGAGAAAGAAATAGAGTCAAATAGTGAGACTCACATAGAAGTTGGATCTTTATAACAATTTTCTTAGTCCACTGGGAATAATGAGATTTTAGATATTCCCTTAAAATTCAAAATTATTGTATGGGAATGTTCATAGCAGAATTACTCCCAATAGGCAAAATGTGGAAGCAGCCCCCATGTCCATCAACTGATAAATGGATAAACAAGTGTGGTTTAGCTGAATATTATTTGGTGATAACAAGGAATGAAGTACTGATACATGCTACAACATAGATGAACCCCGAAAATGTTATGCTTAGTGAAAGAACTCAAAGCAAAAGAACACGGATTATATGATTCTAATAACAACTGGCCAAAAAAATGCGAGCCCATACAGACAAAAGTAGATAAGAGGTTGTTGTCTGGGGCTGCAGACAGGAATGGGGCGAGACTATAAATGGACACAGTATTTCTTTGGGGGCAGATGAAATAATCAGATTATGGTGATGGTCGCACAACTCTATAACTTTACTGAAAATATTGAGTTGTACATTTTAACTGGGTGCTTTTATGGCATGAAAACTACATCTCAATAAAGCTACTAAATAAGAAAAATTACTATCTGGCTGTATAGTCATTATTTTGTAGTAAGTATTCAAGGACACCCTCATACTCTGTATATGAGGTTAATGTGTTGCTTTATTTTTCTTTGTAGGCAGCCAGAGTCATGCTCAGATGTTGCTCATATGGCCAGACAAGCGGACTCCTTGTAATTTGAGGACACTGGGGCCAGAGAGGAGGAGTCATGTTCCCTATCACCATACTATTCTTAAGAGCGCTATCTCTCCTAGAGTTGTGAGCCATCGTGCTCCTCAGAGTCCTGGGTGGAGGGGGGTGTTGGATGATTGATGTCTTGGGACTGTTGAGTTTCAAGGATGAGGATTGTCTAGCAGTGAAGCAGAGGGAAGAGTGACTTCTGGTGTGAGAGAAACTGTGATGAAGCACTGGGAAAGACCATCAATAACCACACAGGCCTGATATCAGTGGCAAAGAGGGACAGTAATTCAAACCAGCAGAAAACTTTCACATCCCCTCAACTGACATTATTTCTTCAAGGCAGATGGCTTTGAATTGCTGTGAATAGCGTCACATTTGCATAATGACTTTCCTAGATTTTTTTTTCTGTTACCTCCAACTAATTGCTTTAGAATAACATTGTTATTTCCAGCAAACCCCTCCCCTTAGGAAATGGTGTGAGCTTAAGTAATATTTATCCAGGCCAAGCCACGTGTTAGTCAAAGAGCAAAGGCTGCAGTGAGTCCTGTCATGCCGAGGAAGATGGAGGCACGGGCTGCCAGGAGAAAGACGGCATGAGGCTCAAGATGGAAAATAACATGATAATACCAAGAAAAACAACCATTTTTGATACCATAACCAGAAAAATTTACCAACTTCAGAAATGGAAATGACTTAGTCATTTCCATATATTGACATATATTGGACTCCCTGCTGCTCTCTGGGGCCTAACTGGAGAGTCTCTCTCGGTGTATCTTGAATGTGACAGGCTCATATAGCTCCTGGCTTACCAATGGCAATGATACCATCTTTGACAGCACATGTATAAGGGTTTTATAAGTTTACCTTGGAGTATAAGTGACTAGAATTGTGAAACTTATGCTGTAACACAGGTTAGACGCTTGGTCTTGTTTTTGGTAGTCTGTGTCTGTTTTTTTGGGCTATACTCATAAATGGTGGCCTAGCAGCCAGGTATGAATCAACCCTGCTACCAGAGAAAGGAAACAACTGATTTACTGAATTAGAATTTCTTTTTTCTTTTTCTTTTCTTTTCTCTTCTTTCGTGTGTGTGTGTGTGTGTGTGTGTGTGTGTGTGTGTGTG
>PVJS01034280.1:0-21663 GCA_004027185.1 Glis glis | reverse complement strand
ACCAAACTGATACTCATTGTGAAGTGAGACTACAATGCACCAATAAAAACATAAAAAAAAATTGAATGGAGTTTCAGGTAGTGAGAGAACTGCTAATGGTATGAATTGCAATGTGCTATGATATGCCAGCTGTATGGCATCTGGCTGGCATTTAATCTCTTTGTGTCTTATTTACTCCCCAGATGGAGCCAATGCAGGCATCATGCCTTTGAACCTCCAAAATTGTGAACTAAATAAATTTATTTTTCTTCCTAAATCTCCATGTCAAGTATTTTGTTATAGTATTGAAAAACTGACTAATATAACTGCTAAGCACAAGGGAGAAGTTCCCGAGTTCCCACAGCTCATACCTGCATCCCATGAGTACTCATTTTTCTTCTTCATAGAAATATACTCAGAAAGGGATGCATTGTGCTAGTTTGTTTTTGAAACATTCATTACACGGCTCTGATATTTGTTGGGGAAATCAAAGACAGACAAGCCACAGCTCATAGTCTTAGAATCTCAAACAATGGTTTTGTGATGAAATGATAAGTACTGAAATGAAAACTAAGAGCATAGGCATCAAATGATCCCCAAAGAAATAAGCCTCATCCAACTTGAGATGAATCCTCACAATATATTGAATGTTGAGTGACTTGAAGCTTACCAGGTAAAAAAGTGGAGAAAAGGTTTTCCAACTATAGGAAATTGGACATGTTTAAATAGAAGATAGAATTCAGGTTTATATTTTAGATGAATTCCTTTGGTATTATGCAAAAAAAGAGAAGGAATAATGCTGAAAAAAGGAGATCAGGTAATGGTTGTTTTTCAGATTATAGTGACTACGTGTAAAGTGCCTGGAACATAGAAAAAAGTGGACAAATCATTAGTCTCCAATCCCCAGGGAGTTGAGCGTTTAATTTAATTTGTCAACATACATCTGGTACACAACACTGAGCCTAGCACACAGCAGCAACTGATTAAGTGTCTATTAAATAATGTTTAATATCTGCAGCTTAAAGTTGATCAACTATCAGACTTTCATTATTCATTAACCTGAACCATATTTTTATAAGATAAAACAAAGCAAGAAGAAGGATTTGAGATATACAGAGGAGGTGGTTGTTTTCCATAGAGGCCTAGAGAAAGCTCACTGAAAAGATGTCCTTGAAGGACAAAAATTTAGCAATGTTGATATGGGGGTGGTGAGCAGGAGAGCATTCTGGGTTAGAGGAATAGCGACCCCAAAGGCCCTGAATGAGAGTATGCATAGTGGCTCTGAGAAATAGCAAGCAAGCAGCACTGGATTGCCAGCTATGATGCCAGTGGGCGGAGAGATAACCCAGGGAGAGTGTTACTAGGGGAGAGCTAGGCTTTAGTTTGCTGATGTTTGACTTTGAGTTTCAGAAGCTATAAAGGAAATGGGTTTAATAAATAGAGGATCCATAAGAAAAGGGAAAGAAAAAAATAAAGCACTATAAAATGTCTGATAAAGATCCGAGTCCAGGGGATGGGGAATGATCTGGAAGCCCAAGCTGTTGGAGGGTGACCATTCTTAACAGGAACCAGGACTAGGAGGCACTAACCCTTCTCTGTCACATTCCATGGGCAAGGGAGCGTGCATGAAGCTGAAGGAGAAAGTGAATAGCAATGCCATTCCCTGCCTCTCGAAGCTACCAATACTATGCAGTTCATACTTCTCACAAAGCAATATAAAAAGAAAAAGAAAGCAAAAGCACACATTATGCACTGAATCAAACATGGACTTGGGAAGAATAAATGATATGAGCATTGCATCTATGCTTCGTGGGGGCCAGAGCTAACAGTGTTCCAGAGGATATTCATATATGTAGAGAATACCTAGTTACAAGCCAAGTAAGCTCCTTTTAGGTTCTGAAAAGATGACCCAACCTGCAAAGATAAGGGGACTGTTACCTGTCCTCTAAAGTTAATTCCTAATGGGAACCTGGGTCAATTTCAGTTAAGCATTTTTAATGAGCTATAGAGGAATTATGATGGTCTTTTAACTTTTTTTTTTTTTTGCGGTACCGGGGATTGAACGCAGGGGCGTTCTACCTCTGCTCTACACCCCCGGTCCTATTTCTTATACTTTATTTTGAAACTGGGTCTCACGAAGTTGCGGAGGGCCTCACTAAGGGGAGAGAGAGAGAGAGAGAGAGAGAGAGAGAGAGAGAGCTGAGGTTGGCCGCGAACCCTGATCCTCCGGTTTCCGCCTCCCAAAGCACAGGGATTACAAGCATGCGCCACCACTGGGATTACAAGCATGCGCCACCACGCCTGGCTCCTCTTTTAACTTTTTGATTCATTCTTTTCTTTGGGGGGGGTACCGGGTACCGGGGATTGAACCCAGGGGTGTTCTATCTCCGAGCTATACCCCCAGCCCTTTTTTTTATACTTTATTTTTTTGAAACAGGGTTTCACGAAGTTGCGGAGGGCCTCACTAAGTAGCTGAGGCTGGCCGCGAACCCGGATCCTCTGGTCTCAGCCTCCCAAGTACTGGGATTACAAGTGTGCGCCATCACGCCCGGCTGATTAATTCTTGAGAAATGTGTTTAAAATACTTGCAGGAAGTTATTTTATCTTAAAAAATTGGAAACTAATTTTTGGAGAAAAGTTGGTTTTCATTTCTCAAGCAACTCTTTGTTTTTCTTTGGGAATTGCACAATATCCTATGGGGGTTAAAATTTATACATCTTATTTGAAAGCTTAAACTTACCAAATTCTTTATTTTCTGTCCTAGAAAATTGCCATGCTATAAAGCTCAAAGATGCTCATTTACTTTCTTTGTTCTTTAAAAGAAATGAAATAGAAAGGGACTATCTCATTACACATTGTGGGAAGTTTACCTTAGGAATTAGCCATCCTTTTTCTTTTTTGTGGCTTTTTGTTTGTTTAAATTACATCTATTTTTTGGTGATCAGTTCAAGGGCTTGAAGGAGATATTATAAAGCTAGCACCTTTACCCCCCAAAAAAAAAGAAAAACAGCTTCAATGAAATACAATAAAGCACAAAAGGAATCTTTAGAAGTTAATTGTTGTTCACAAATAAGTTATTGATCATATATGTATATTCATGTACTTCAGTTGATATTGAGTCATACTTCAGTCGTGTAATCATTGTAACCCACTGACGGAAACATTTATCATGTTTTTAAAATTGTAGTCAGAACATTATGCTGTTATTTGTTGAGTGGATGGAGATAAACCTAGTACAGAGGTTGTTGAGTCTTTGTACTAAGGTTCTTCGCACACTATTTGCCTTTATCTCTGGTCGTAGGCTAGTAGGTTGAGGGAAGAGTAGCTAAATAGATGATTATTTTCATTTAACACTTTCATTCACAGAAGTATTATTTTGTGTCAGGTGCCATACTAGCTACAATCATCATACCTAGAAGGACCAACTTGAGAATCCATATTCTTAGCCACAGGGTTTTGTCTCCCAAATTTCAGTCATTCATATCCCATCATTCCAAGCCCTCCTGTAGCCACAAAACATATGTAATTTTTAAATAATATTTTTCTGTATATTTATTTGCATTTTAAAAAATTTAACA
This sequence comes from Glis glis, assembly GCA_004027185.1. Lineage (NCBI taxonomy): Eukaryota > Metazoa > Chordata > Mammalia > Rodentia > Gliridae > Glis > Glis glis. The sequence goes on along the minus strand of PVJS01034280.1, from coordinate 18,106 downwards.
TAAGAAAAATACTCAATAAATCAAGAGGTTAATATGTCAATTATACTTTTTTAAATATATTCATTTATTGGTACATTGTAGTTATACATTTTGGTAAGTGTCAGGGTATCAGAAGCATGCACGCACACATTTCTCATTTGGCCCTCCCTCAAATCCCACCCTATTCCCTCCCCCTTCCCTCCTTTAAACTCTCAGCATAGTGATTGACTCTGATAAATTTGTGAATTACAATTTTAAATGAACATTGAAACAAAATGAATAGAAGTTTTTAAGTAAAATTATTTTATCAAATAAATTTCAATTGTTAAATAATTACTAAATGAAATATACACCTAGACTATTACCAAAAATCCCTTCCTATATCACAAGTGTCATATATCCACATATCAGGAAATGCCATTCTATATTCTTTCTCCCATCATAGGGGTATAAGTTTGAGCTGTAAGACAGGAGCTATGGTATATGTATAAGTTTTGTAGCAGGTTTGAAAGGGAATTTAATCACAGGGAGTACTCAAAATGATCCATTGTAGTGTTGAAAAACACTAAAGATTTATATAGATTTCTATTTTTCCTATCCTTTTCATTTTTATTTTCTGTTTTACAAAATATATAGTTACATACAACTTATAAATATATAATACTGAAGGGTATAATTATAAATAATTTTACCAGTAGAGTGAAAAATATGGTAAGTTCAAAGTCGTTTACTTAACATAGAGATTTATACTGTTCTTCTTTCTCCACTGTGTTTCTAACTTTGTGGCTTAGCTTGACTGAGGAGAATCTGCTTGAATGTTAATAGTCATCTGTCTATTGACCTTAAAAATTCCATAACCCTGGCCATTCATAGACATTCAGGAAAAAGATATTAAAATAAGCCCGACAAAACAATAACTTGATAACGTATTTAAAATTTTTATTGTACAATTTCATCATGTAATTCAAAGGGAAAAATGATCCAAAATTTTGTAATTTTGAGATCCCTACAGCTTAAAAGATAAATATGACCAGACCTGAAGTCGTTTGGCATCAAAACTTTATTTAAGTGACACAAGGACATTTATGTTCTTTATTCAATTTATATGCATATATACATGTGATACAGAAATATTTGACTATGAAGTACTGATCCATGTCTTGATGGATATGTTGCATATTAACTATCTTGAATTCTAGCAATTCAGAATTCCAAGACACGGAGAACTTCAAACATTTCAGATAAAGGATTGTACACCTGTAGGCAAATGCATTATGCAGTTTGTTAAGAATGTGTCATAAGATTTACCTAGAAACAACTGTGTTGAATAAGAATACTCAGGACCCAAATTCAGCATAGCTTCACATATTATTTGCTGGAAGATTATAGAAACACAAACATTTGATGGGTGGTTGGATCATCTTACATATTAATTCTTCTCTAAAGCTGACATTTTGTGATTGTATGAAATGTAAACAAAGATATATATATATATATATATATATATATATATATATATAAAATCTGTCAATTCAAATTAACCTTATACCTTTCCTTTCTGAAGGTGCTTATGGTTGAGGTTTTGATTCAATTTATGACTAATAAAGATTAGTTGACGCTGTTTATAATTTATATTTTAGATGAAAACCTGTTAAGCAAGTTAGGCTATATTACAAACACTGGTACATTTTGCTGAGGTGGGCGTCCTAAAATAACAAGCTCAGAGACTTGTCTCAGAAGACAAAGAAAAACCATCAGCAAAACATGCTAGCTAAGTCAATACTGAGGGATAACTTTAAAAGAGATGACATGACATATAATAGCACTTATCACTAAAATGGTAAAATCTGGAGAGCCAGGCAGATTTTGTGCTAGGAATGGCAACATAATTACAAAAAAAAAATGATGGCAGTTCTATATGTACTCTCTGACATCACCATTGAGACTGCTGTTAAGAAGAAAAATGAAGTACAAATGAATGTTGTTGTATAGAATGAAATAAAAATGGGCAGAATTATTGACATGCTACCATTCTTAAATATTTTAGTATAAATGAAAAATTTACCAGTCAGAGGATGTAAATTCTTTGGGATTAGGGATTCTGTGGCTTCAAATAGAATACCAATGCATATGTATAGAAAGTGTCAGAAGCCCCCCAGCAAAACTCATGGCCAAAATAAACTATTTATGTTCAGAGCTCGCTAGAGGCAGACACACCAATAGGTCTAAATCATGACCACTGTAACTGCTCCTAGCTTGAGGCTGTTTTTCAAGGTTTTTTGTAAGTCAGATGAGGAGAGGTGATATGACTATTTTTAGAATACAAGTGTCAATAAGGTCATTGTGAAGACATTAGCCTAACTTCCTATAATTTATTTATAAATTCACAATGTGGTTATTTTTATACATATTCATGTATTTTACTTTCTTATTTGTGTCTTTGTGTGACCCTCAGAGACTCTCCAGTTCTCCTCTGGTTCACTGTCTTACCAAGGAGGTGACCTTAGTACCTCAGTCGCAAAGTGACCTTCCTCAAGATTGGAGGTTTCTACCCTTGTATTGAAGTGGTTTGAATAAAAGCTAGATTGTTTTAGTTGCATCTATACTCTGCATATAAGAAAGCACACCTGGGTACATATAGAAGTACAGGGCTGTGTTACATTATGGAAACAGGGATTAGTGCCGGAACAGAATGGACCAGTACAGATTCAGAAATCAGGGAAGTAAGTTAGAAAGAAACTTTGATGTCAGAATCATAGATTTTCATTTTCCCTTTGTCAGTCTTGTGTCCTGCATGGGAGACATGTGGCTCCATTGGTATTCACGACCATGGTACATCTGAGCATCTATGGTCCTTAATTGCTTTGCAGTTTGCCACAAGCAGTGAAGGCTTTAGTAAACAAGACACCAGGAAATTTGCTGTGGTATGGTTTGCATTTTTATTGCATTTTTAATTTTGATCAGTTAAATCCATTTTACAGTTGATACTGTTAATGGGAATTATTCTCTTGATAATTAGCATAAAATCTCACTTTTAGAATATATATCTTTAAAAAATCATAATAAATGCATAAAAGAAATTACTTTGGGTATCCATGGCCCATTTAGTAAATTATACCTTATAGCATGCTAAGTGATATTACTCTAGTGTAAGATAGTCTTGTATGAAAAAGAAACTTACCTACCTTTCTTAATATCTCCATGTTAAAAAACAAAATAGTAATACTTACATACTTACCAATGCCATAAAAATAATGAATGATTATTGCAGTTTCCATGAGCTAAAATTGCATTTAAATTTCATATACCAATTTCAGATTTATATTATATTGATGAGGGATTATTAAACTGGAAGGTTTTAATCATCTGACATATGGCTAAGGAGAATAAAAATGACAAGAAGCACAAAATGAGGTTTCCTTGCATTTACTTATTTTAAAGTAAAGGGCTAATTTTAGATTTATAGAAAAATTACAAAAATAGTACAGAGAGTATCCATATAGGTACACCAAGTTCCCTCTATTATTATATTAGTACTGTATATTTGTCACAATCATGAAACAATATTGATAAGTTATTAACCAAAGTCCATACTTTTTCACATTTTCTTACATTGTATCTAATATCATTTCTGGTTCCAGGATCCCATCTGGGATACCATGTCACATTTAGTCATCATGATCCCTTAAATTGTTCTTTGCTATGACAGTTCTGGAGTGCACTCCTTAATATTTTTGGATATTAAAGCAATTATTTATGTTCACGAGAGGTTGTGAATATAAGCACCCTTTGATTGTTTTTTAAATTTTAATTACAATATAAGTAAAATCCATCTCTAAAATCAGGTATATAAAAACTAACATCAACAAACATATAGACTTTATTACTAATTTTTAAGTTCCTCAAGAATGATGTGCGTTAATAACATACACCCCAGTTGGACACACCTTTGGTATCTCTAGTCTTCTCAGCAGTACATCTGAAAAATGCATATGGGGAAGGTCCCTTGATAATTAATCGAATGCTGCTACTACAGATTACATTAATAAGTGGGTCTGTATGACAATTATCAAAAATTTTGACTACAAATCATATTTTAAAAATTGGTATTTAATGCAAATAAGAAGTGACTTTTACATTAGTAACTCCAGGAACATTGATACAAGGGGTCTTTTTTATAGTTCACTGTCTGTAGCTTGGATCCCATTTTAGAATTTTAATTGGATGATAGAGCATTTGGGACAAGAGTCTCAATTAAGGTAGCCTGTAAAAATATTAATAAGTTTGAAATACCAAGAAAGACTTCAGAATAAAGCCATCTAAAATGGGTAAAAAAGAAAGGTATGAGAAAAATCCCACACTAATCAAACAAATGGCTAATGCCTGCCTGCCCTAAAGAACAATGTAGATATAGCACATTTCATTATTATGCAAAGTTTGAGCAATGCTGATCCTCTTAGACTCATCCATATATGATCAGTTTGATTTTTGACAAAAATACTAGATTAATTCAAATAGAGAATGTTTTTAAGAGATACTATTAATATTACAGATGAATATATTTTTAACAAAGCAATTGAACATAAAAGTCCATAATCCATTAGCCAAAAGAAGAAGATACAAAAACTTTGATATCTGTTTCACTTTGTATAAACATGTCTGGATCACAATCCTACATATAAAACTCAGAGCCATAAAATTCTGAGAAGAAAACATAAAACATTAACTTTGTGTTTGGGGCAAGGAAATAAAATATTTAATTGGGCAGCAAAAAAAAAGTACTAACCATGAAGGAAAAATAATTGATAATAGAAGCTTCATCAAAATTAAAACCTCCTTTTCATTAAAGAATGTCATTAAATATGCAAGTCACAAGATTGGAAAAATTATTTCTAACAAATACATCTGTCTGTCAATTTTCTTGAATTGAGAATATATAGAGATCTTTAAAAAATCAACAAAATAATATGACAATTTGGAAAGGACTTGAGTAGGCACTTCAATTGCCACTAAACACTAAGTTTTCATCCTACTCATAAGGGTTCTGCTGATTAAATTAAATAAATTAAAAGCACTGTATACTACACACCACTAGAATGGCTTAAATAAAAGTGTGATTAAACTAAATGAGGGAAAGGATGTGAGGTAACTGGAAATTCCATATGTTACCAGTGGGGGTATAAAATGGTAAAATCACTTTGAGAATTGTTTCACAGCTTCTCATGAATTTAAACATATATCAACAACATTACCCAGCAACTTCAAGAGAAATGAAAATACATGACTACCAAAAGACTTGCAAAAGGATGTTTAAAACAGTCTTATTCATAGTATCTCAAACTGAAAACAATACATATGGCCATCAGTGAGAGATTGGATAATCAAAGTGTGATATATTCAAAACATAGACTATTACATATTCATCCTTTCTGTCTACTCAGAGGAAATGATATCCTTAGCCACACATATGTTACTTTGCAATACTTATTAAAACCTGTTCTTCACCTGACCAGATACCAAATGAGGCTTACTTTCTCATTTTTACTTAATTTTTCACTTAAATTGCATCAAAATGCAGGGTTCTCACATAAATATTCTGTATTAACATTTTTGTTCATTTCTGCTATAGTTAGATCACAATACTTAGTGTTCAGTTACACCACCCTACCTTCTCCAGTTCAATCTATGTGGGGATACAATTTTGAGAAACTTCCCACAAAAACAACTTGTTATTCCACCTGTGCCAATTTCACTTCTCAGTATTCCATAAAATAGCCATTTGACATTATAAACTATAAAATAATTACCCTACTGTCCCATCAGCTGTGTGTGTGCTCTGACCTCCCTTCTATGAACACTACTCATCACATTACTTGGTTCTATCAATAGGATCGCTTGTATACATCTATATGAACTTAGGAAATAAATTAAGAACATGGACTAAACTGCATATGCTGGTAACTTTGGGGAATGAGATAGGCATACAGAACTGAGGTATTGAGGGGGAAGAGTAAGAGTAAGGTGGTAGATTTACATTTCTAATAGTATATAAGTTACTGGACAAGGTGGGGAAGGCAGGTTTTTGTCAGTTTGTTTTTTGCCATTCTTACTAAGAAGGCTTCCTCCACTATGCCTCTGAAGTAAAACCTGTATTTCCCCTGTGATACTTTCAATTGGTAAGCAAATATCATTTCCCTCCCACTACTACAGTGAGTGGAATATATCCTTTCTCAATCCTTGTTGTTAGGCTTTTTCATATGACTTACTTTGGCCAAAGGAATGAGTACATGACACATACAGGGGTCTTATATGTGTTTGCTCAGTTCACCTCACTTGTCATGAGAAGAGCATGCTATAGGCAACCTTTGATCTTTAGCATAGGACCCCACTCAAAACAGGTGGCGAAATCCTGAACCCAAGTTGGCGCCTGAAGATAAAGTCCAGCCAACCACAGCCTCAAGACAGATCTTCCCAGGTTGAGACTAGCCTACATAAATCAAATCACAGTGAACTTACAGACCATATACATGAGAATAATGCTTTTGTTGTTGTTGTTATAAACCATTGGGTCTTAAGAGTGGTGACTTATGCAGCATTGCTGTGAAAATAGTTGGTTACTACATCTCCCAAAACATTGTCCACTCAAAATACTGACCATTTCTCCTACTGCCCTTATTTTACCTAATAATAAAATAAAATAGTGCATAGGAAAATATGTATGATAAAATATAAATATGGACTAATGTTTTCACCTGAATTTCAGATACAATATTCTTTTTGCTTCTCAGGGTTCTTACTTACCTAAAAAGCTAATGAAGCACCCTTTTTATCTTTTTCCATTGTTTCAGTCACTGTCAGTTTGCCTTAAATTGCTTTTGTGTTTGAAACTCTAGAAAATTGTCACCTACTTCACAATTTTCAGCTGTTTCTTATTATGGGACAAATCAAATGTTTGTGTTCATGACGCAAACAGTATCTGATACTTTGTCTTCTCAACTCTATTTTTAATCTCTAATTTAGAGATATTTAACATGGATGTTATCAACACAACTGTTGTACTTTTTAAGTCTTGAACTCTGAAATTCACTTCTCAGATCACTACCTCATGCTAAGTCTATGCTCAATGATAATTTGTTCATTCAAATAATATTTGTGAGCCGGGTGTGGTGGCGCACGCTTGTAATCCCAGTACTTGGGAGGCTGAGACAGGAGGATAGCAGGTTTGCGGCCAGCCTCAGCTACTTAGTGAGGCCTTCACAACTTAGTGATACCCTGTTTCAAAATAAAGAATAAAAAATAGGACTGGGGGTGTAGCTTGGAGGTAGAATGCCCTTGGGTTCAATCCCTAGTACTGCAAAAAAAATTGTGTACTGTTTAATGCAAAATGTTAAAAGTGATAAAACTTCTTAATAGTATATGCTCATTATCCTTGTATGGTCCATTTCTAAATCACTTCCCAAACTGATACTTAAGAACTGCATCATCTTTATAATCCTTGCCCTAAGCTAATGACACATCTCTAGGATGATAGACCCTAATCACATTCTAACCCCAAGAAGTTTGCTTAAAAATTCCTTAAAAATGATTATTCCTCAAAATTACACTACAGTGCTTCACATTAAGTAGATGTTCAATAAACATGTAGTAAAAGAATATTAACATATCCAAAGTATAACTTTCTAATGGTGGGGTCTTATATTGTGACAAAACTGTAATTATTTTAGGTTAAGAGAAAAAATACCATTCTTATAAATTCTTACACAAATTTCTATTCATAGCTTTGGAAATAAAACATTTCTTCTCTTATTTTCCAGTTATAGATACAACAACTTTGTAGTTGCAATATTCCATCTTAGATAAAAATTGACGGTATGAGAGGGAATTACAGCTTCAGAAATATTGATTATGGCCATGCAGATGCATTAACAAAGGCAAAATGACCTGCTCACCATCTCTTACATTTCTATCAGTGAGCTTTGAGGAAAGGCAACATAGCAGATTATTTTTTCCTATGTTTTTGAATTGTACTTTTTATCTCTATGTTGTGGCAATACTACAAAAAAATTTCACAGTGCATATTAAGATAATCCTTGCATGACAAGGGAAGTCATTTCTTTCCAATGAATAAGTCAGTTGCAAATTCAAAATAATTTTTTCTTTGCATTCACTGGCTGTTATGTTGATAGTGCAATGTTCTCACAGAGAAGGGCAGTTAGGTCTTCACTATGTTCACTGAATTAAGCTGAATGAGAGGAACAGAAAGGGAGACCAATTATAATACAAGGCTCTACTAAAAATATTCAATACAACTATAACATTAAATTAAGTAAAACAAATGAGATAATTGATTATGACTTTTAATAATTTTGCCATCAACTACTTCCTAGAAAAAAGTACATTGGATAAATGTTTCTGAAATAAATTAGCAGTGCAGTCACATGGCAAATAGAAATACACATTTAAGCAATCTTGATATGCCATAAGACGACAGATTTTTTACCTTTTCTTAGGGCAATTAAGTAAGTGGAAGATTTGTGTCAATTGCATATATTGGTACTTTACACTTTTATTTTGGTCAGCAATTCCATCATTGTAGGTTTATGTGTTTAAGATCTATATTTCGTCTTTGCTCGTTTAAAAAATAGCAAATCTAGGCATAAAATCTGCATTCCACTCATATATGCATAGCTATGAATGATAGCACATTATGCAACAGAAACATAATTTAGAATTTGGTTTGTTGAAAATTCAGAAGGAACTTGTCTGTGTCGAAAGGCTAAGTTCTGGAATATATGACCTTCTCAGCCTACTCTCACTTTCCCTCCCACAGCATTTTTGTGGCCCCTCTCACAAATTACTATACTTGCATACTATAGATGTTCCTGGATTACACATTAACATATTATTGAAATGTTACATATTAACATATTATTGAAAAGCTGTGCCTCCAAGGCTATCTGAAAACCTTTCTATATATCTCTGTGCCTATCACAGAGCGGGGCATGTCCTGAATCCTCAGAAAGGATTTACTAATGATGTATTTTTTTCCTTGGTACATAAAAAATTATAAAAGGTTTAGAATTTAGATATGGAAACATATCTTTACTAAATACTGTCATAGCCAATTCAAGCTGCCAATGTTAGAACAATATCTATATGACCTCATTTAGTCAATTCAGTTAAAACATCAGGGAAATAACTCAGTGACAAAATTCAAACAGACCAGGGACTATGGATTGGTTGGTCTTCAACTTTCTTCTTGAAAATGTGGCATCCTGTAGTCATAAATTGTGTTTCTTTTGTGCATTTTTATTACACCTTTGTCTTAGCAAGCATATGAATATTTTTGCATTCTTGTGTTCAAATCATATTTATAACTGGAAAATGCATTTTTAGAAAATTATATCTTCGCCTTTTTGAGTACTGAAAAATTTTTGAGAAAGTTGTAAATTAACTTCTAAAGTAGCAAAAAAATAAAACTTTTTTTCTGATATTCTAAGTCTATGATGATAATGGTAGTGTATGTAAGATAGGTTTCTAATGGCAAGATATAACCCCTTACCCTCATTCTATTCCTGAGGAAACCTATAAACTTTCTATTAACCTGGGAAACTTTTTCATTTAAGCAAAATGGGAAAAATAATAAGCATATTACCATTTACATAAGGTTCATAAGTTCAAATTATCTTTGCTGGTTTTGATCAAATTTAAAAATTTATTGACTATTATAGAACCTCAATAGAAAAGTCTACTGTTTAGTTTCATAGCTTTTTTAATTTTTAAGATTTTATGAGTAAAATAAACTTGCTCATTATATAGTATTTTAAAAAAACAGAATTTAGGAAAAAATATTTAAAAAACATTGTACTTTCCAAGGGCAACCATATCCTAATGTAGTTCTTTCTAGTTAGTTACCAAGTTGAATCCTTGTTGAATAGAGATCTTTAGGTCTCGTTTTCACTGGATCTTAACTTACATATATTTTAAATTGCCAAAACTCTTCAAAATATTTAATGAGTACATAATTCACCATTATATAGATGAGACATATTTCATCAAAATTGTCCTTTATTTTTGTGCATTTTATCTATATCCTAGGTGTGGTATTATAAGCATCAATACAGGAAACAGAAATAGATAGTTATAGACAGAATTCTGGCTTTCATCAATGGATCAATACCATGAATATGTTTTATTGTTTACTCTTTTTAAAACTAAAAATTATACATTCACAAACAGAATGAGTTCCAGAAATTGCAGTTACCTATTTTACTCCTCTCTTTCCTCCTTCTGATAAACATTGTTAACTCTCTCATCAAATTCATTGTTATGTTTTAATCATCATATTCTAAATTACTGAAGCTTTCCTTTCCTCTTCTTAATTTTTCTATTTGAGGCATTAACTATGGATTTTTACTGGGAGGATGAGGGTTTAGATTTATTTCTCTCTAGTTTCTACCATGCCATGCTTCTATTACATCCTACTCACCTTCCTCATTCATGAAAAACATAATAATTAGTAAGCCGGGCTTGGTGGTGCACACCCTTAATCCCAGTACTTGGGATGCTGAGACAAGAGGATCTCAAGTTCGAGGACAGTCTCAGCAAGTAATGAGACCCTCATCAACCTAAGGAGACCCTGTTTCAAAAAATAAAAATAAAATAGGGATGGGAGTATAGCTTGGAGGTAGAATGCCCCTAGATTCAATCCCCAGTAACACACACACACACACACACACACACACACACCAATTAATTATTTCATGATTAAGTACTTATAAATGTATGTATGTTTGTATGCAACCTATTTTTGTCTCTGAAAGCTTGAAGAATTTTATTACATCCCCATCTTATCAAAATTTCTAATAATATGTAGGGGTATACTTCCCTCGAGTACACAGATTACCCAGTGACCTTTGGAAACTCATTCATCAGTTTTTGAAAATGTTCTTATTTTATTTAATTGGTGGTTCCTTTCTTTACTTTTACTGTGTTTCTGGGAACTCTCAGTGGATATTAAACTTTTTGGTTAATACTTCGCATTTTCCTAATTTCATCTGTATTCTGCCCCCCGCCACTGTATTTTCTGGGAATATTTATTCAACTCTATTTTTCAAAACTTTCATTGAATTTTTTTCTGCATCAAATTTTTAAATTCCAAAAGATCCATTTCTGTACTCTTTTTTTTAAAGTATTTCATTCATGTTTCAGGGTGGTAATACCTCTTTCTCTGACATTTTATGCATCCTTTTATTCTTTGTTATGAATATGTCTGTTCCCTCTGATTGCTTTCTATGCTCTTTTATTCTGGCCCCTGTTTTTCATGTAGAGTGTTCTGCATGGTAGGGTTGGTGGTTTGATGGTGATGTGATGTTTTTTGTAACTCTAGTGCTAGATATAAAGGTATGATTTTTATTTATCCCAATGCTATGAGAGGTAAGTCAGAGACACATGCTGGTAGTTTCAGCATTCAGTAAGAATATATTTTCTTCCACATTAACTCTGCCTAATACATGCAGTTCAGAAACCTCAGTTTTATTCTTTCTGGAGCATAAAGTTCCAGTCTTTTCTAATCAGTGAATAGTTGAGTGACTAGGATGGTTGTTATGCTGTTTAGAATCAACATGGGATCTTGTAGTGGGAATGGCTACATCAACTTCTTAATCAAACTTCCAAGCTGGACTCTTATTTGAAATTCCCTTTTCTATGTATCTGGATTCACCATTTATTGAGGACTTTGAGACTGAGTCTAAATCTTCCATCTGACTTGCATCTTCCAAAAATATTACTCTTCCTCTTTACTGCTTTCCTTGTTCTTGAAATATTTTTACTTAAAAATTATTTCTATATTTTTCAAAAACAAAATTTACATTCATGACCTCTAATCCTTCCAAGAAGTAAAAGTTTCAACAATAGACACTTTATGCCAATTTGCTTTCCAGAAATGCTGTACCAGTTTATGTTCTTACTAGCAGTATCTGAGAAGCTTTATTACTTATTTCAAAGTACTGCTAAAAGAAAAACTGAAAGCAGCCCAATATAACAAAGTTTACTTGAGAATGGAGAAGGTTTTTTTGTGTGTGTGTGTGTGTGTGTGGTACCGGGGATTGAACGCAGGGGAGTTCTACCTCTGCGCTACGCCCCGGCCCTATTTTGTTTTTTTATACTTTATTTTGAAACCGGGTCTCACGAAGTTGCAGAGGGCCTCACTAAATAGAGAGGGAGAGAGAGACAGGGGGAGAGAGAGAGAGAGAGCTGAGGCTGGCCGCGAACCTGGATCCTCCGGTCTCCACCTCCCAAAGTACTGGGATTACAAGTGTGCGCCACCACGCCCGGCTGGAGAAGGTTTTAAAACAGGGCACCATTTCAAATCAAAGATGGTTCAGAATATACTCTCTTGCAATGTGGTGAGCTACTTTTACAACCAGGAAGACAGGAAATGACATACTGAAATGTCCTGATTGGTTCAGCTTTGCCTTTGATTTACATGGGTATAATTTGACAGCTTTCAACCTATAATTGGTTGAAACTATACCTTAGCAACAGGACTATGCTGTTGGTTAGATTAAAACCTGCTTGCATATCAAGCTAGGTTGTAGTTCACCATGAAAGGGCCCCCTGTGGACCAATTCATCATTTAGTGCAGTGGATGATTTAGGCTAATTTATTTTGATTCAACAGTACGCCAGCAGTATTTTAAATGTTTCTTAATATCACCAATTTTATAAGCAGAGAAATACGATAACTTAAACCTAGAAGAACTGGAGAAAACATCTAAACTCTTCACCATAAGGATATTAATTACAAGTGCTCAAGAAATGAGTGAAAGAATGGAAGTGACTGAGACTCAGAGATATTTAGTAATTTTGATTAAACAACAAATAATCCTGGAACTTTTGGTATGACCATAACTGATTAGCATTCTACTCTTATTTTATGCTCTATTGAATGAAGGGTTATTACACAGAATAAACCTGATTGGAGAAAATTATATAATTTCACTTTTATAAGAGTATTATCCATAGCTATGATCTTGTTACTAATTGGAATCATAAAAGTATTCATATAAATTTCAGTTGTATACCTACTACAATGCTCAGTACTTTAAAATTAAAGTTAGGCCGGGCGTGGTGGCGTACGCTTGTAATCCCAGTACTTTGGGAGGCGGAGACTGGAGGATCCGGGTTCGCGGCCAGCCTCAGCTCTCTCTGTCTCTCTCTCTCTTCCTGTCTGTCTCTCTCTCTCTCTACTTAGTGAGGCCCTCCGCAACTTCGTGAGACTCGGTTTCAAACTAAAGTATAAAAAATAGGGCCGGGGGTGTAGCGCGGAGGTAGAACGCCCCTGGGTTCAATCCCCGGTACCGCCAAAAAAAAAAAAAAAATTAAAGTTATTATTAGTTCATACATTACTCAGTATGCTAATCAAGCACATAAATTTGTTATAAGTTTGTTTTTAAAATATCTTGTTAAACATAGTTTAACATTATTCATTTCCATGGAAATTCTAGGTATTTTAGTTGAGGCCTTTAAACACAGAAAAATTAGGAATCCTACATACATGAAAAAAGTTCTCCTGAGAAAAATGAAAAATTAGCCACATTTTAAAAAGTGCCCAAACTTCAGGCACATTGTCGAATAGATTATTTGCTCATGTATTTTCTAAGTTTTAAAACACTTTAATTTCATATTCTTTCACCTTATACATTTATTTATTTTTTATTTATTTATTTTACATTTTTAAAAATTTTTAGCGTTTCATTTTGTTTTCTACTACAGTCCCTCCTTTAATACAAGGTACAGAATTAAGACTTTTGAATGCCTCATTTGTTTTGTGCATTTTCACTAGATGTGTTAGTAATATTCTAAAGAAAGAATAGAACAATTTGTCATTCTGATTAGGCCATTGTGGAACTTAATTTGCCGTACTGTCATCACCACGTTTTTTATTCTGTTTCAATGCACACTTAGAGTTGAAAGAGCACTGTATTGAAGAGCCAATAGTCAATTAGAAACATCTGGTGAGCCGGGCGTGGTGGCGCACGCTTGTAATCCCAGTACTTTGGGAGGCTGAGACCGGAAGATCCGGGTTCAAGGCCAGCCTCAGCTCTCTCTCTCTCTCTCTCTCTCTCTCCCTGTCTCTCTCTCTCTCTCTCTCTCTCTCTCTCTCTCTATTTAGTGAGGCCCTCTGCAACTTCGTGAGACCCGGTTTCAAAATAAAGTATAAAAAATAGGGCCGGGGGTGCAGTTCGGAGGTAGAACCCCTCTGGGTTCAATCCCCGGTACTGCAAAAAAAAAAAATGTGTATCTTCAAATACAGAATTTAACACTGGAATACGTTCCTCTGCATTATTGGTAGTAAAACTTAGCAATTCGTTAAAAGACAAGAGATACAATTACATGTATCAGTTGGACAATATCCAGAAAAACATATTTAAAACTTGACTTTTTCCCTCCTGTGGCACTGGAGATGGAACCCAGGGCCTTGCCCATGCCCGGCAAGCACTCTACCACTGACTCCATGCCCAGACCTTTTTATTTTATTTTGAAGCAGGGTTTCACTAAGTTGCCCAGACTGACCTCAACCTTGCCATCCTCCTGCCTCATCCTCCCAAATAGAAGAGATCACAGCCATATACTTCTTTATTTGAATCCTTGAGTCTGTTGTGACATACCCAATGAAAACAAGACCCAGACTCTGATATTAAAACCCTCAAAGTTCTGGTATAGGGAACAGATAAGAAGACTAACAAACTATCAGTGTGATAAGTAAAATAGATGCACATACTAGGTGTATTGTCACCAAAATTAAAGGTAAAGTTTGCTTGTTTATGGCAGAAAAGGGAATTAACAGAATATTTACATCTAAAATGATTTAAAATGGTTTATAAGTTGAATATATTAGCAAAGAGAAAATGTGGTGATAGAAACTAAACAAAGCATCTTAATTGAACTAAGGGGATAGAAATCAATTGAGGTTAGGTAAGTACTACAATTGGTTACTTTTTCTGTAGCATAGAGTGAAAAAAATTATTTACTTAACATCTATTGAGGATCATTCTATGGGATATTTTATTCTAAAAGATACTCCTAGGAAAAATAAACTGATAAAAATGTTGAGGAAATGTGAAATAAAATAGCACTAGCTTTGAGACTATTTTTATTAGACTTAGAAAATTCCTACAGTATTAAACATCAACTAATTTGATTAAAAATGACATCCATTAATATCCTGAAGAGCCAATATTTCTTGGAACATATTTTTTCAAAATTACTGATTTAGTAGTTTTCACTTAATTATACATACAGTAAGCCCATATGTTTGCATGATAACATTTCTCTAGTTAATAAACTATTTTGAATAAAATAGAGTGAAGTCTAAAAAACTGGAAAGAAGATGAAATAAAAAGAAAATCACTAAGGAGACAATTTAGCAAATCTCTTTTATGTACAATTTTTTTTGTAACAGTAGGTAAACGAATTGATTTTCATTGCCAATTTCAAGATAAAAGAGAAGATCTAATAAATACAAATTATTAAAAATACCAAGTATTGGCATTTTAAATGGTACAAATGGCCTCTCTGAATTAATGAAAGGGGATTTAAGACTATTGATTATTTCCTGTATTTTGTAATGAAATATATGAGACTCCTGATGTTACAATTATATTTGTTATAGCAATCACAATTATACCATATATAAAATTCATTCATTTACTTGAAAACCTCAGAAATTAAGTCTAGATATTTGTCTAAAACATTGAAGCAGAGAGGCTACTAAACACAATATTTATGACTGAACGCTTCTGAATAATAACATCTTGATAAAGATAGAAGAAAACTAATTGCCAATATTAATGGCATTCTTTTTTATGAAAGAGAAAACTGACTCGAGGGAAAAAATATCAGTTTTAAAAGTAACAATTTATTATAAATAATTGCATATATTTTCTACCTACAAAATTCAGAATATGTAAATTTTGAGAAAATGAGGGGGGAAAGCTTACTTAAAACTATTGTGGAGTTTAAGAAAGTATTTATTCAGTAGACAATAAAAGTCATCTACACTTTTTAGAAAGTGGTTTCATTATGGACAAGACTAACAATTTCTCATTAGAAAAGGAGCAGTCTTCACTGAAAATCAAGGAAAAACATAGATGACATAAAAATCATCTTACTCAACTCACGTAAAGGCCATTATAAAAGAATGAGGGTTCTTTCAAAGTAGAAATAGAGCTGTATGTTTTGTGACCAAATAGGAAGTCAAAAGCAAATTATATCAACTCTCACAGAGCTGATAGGACTGAACCTAATAACTAGTCATTTTATTATCTGCTTAGGAATTTGGTGCCTGAAAGAGAATAATAGAACAATGACTGCCTTTTCAAAGTGAATAAAAGCTGTAACACACTTTTTTTTTGTTGTCGCAACTAACATCATTTGGAATAGTAGTTAATAATAAATTAAGAAAAATGGATATGGATCAAATATTCAAATATATGTGTAATGACTATGTAATGTATATTTAAATATATGTGTTATTCCTACACTAACATCAGACTTTTCTTTGTAGCAAGGTTTTCAAATTTTAGGTGTCAGGTTAATTTTATATTTTTAAGAAGAAATTTAAACTTAAAGTAGACATTTTATTGAAGGTATTTTTCAGTTATTGGCAAATGATACAATGTGCATCATTGCTTACAAGATATTTAATCCATGTTTTGGTCTATGTTCAAATCATTCCAAACCATGGCCAATTTCTACTTCTAAATTTGATTGTTTCAGGTATTCAATTCTATCTCAAAGTGATGATTTGTTGGATACTTTCCCAAACTGCTGCAATATTAAGGTAGGCAAGTTATACAAATTACTGCCAACAACTGAAATTGGCATGTATTCTAAGTAGTTCTGAGGGGATAGTTTGGCTTGAAACCCACCTGAGCGGCTTAGTGATTCTCAAACCCTGAGGTGAAGTCTTCCCAAAGAGAAAATCATACGATGTTCTACAAATCTGTGGCAACAAAATATAAATATTGCCCAATTATTTTGCTAAATTATATCACATTTTCCCCTTATTTTGTTTCTACTCCTTGATTATGTTCCATAGAGAAAAGCACAGAACATCCCCCAAATATTCTATTTTTAGGACATCCTTAAAAATGCCTCTGCAGAAACTCTCAAAGTGTTTGTTAACCTGAGACTATATTATATCCACAGTCTGGTTTGAATTTTATATTATCATTTACTTATTTCATCTTTTAAACCTATAACTGAGACTCTTATTGTATGCATAAGCCTTGCATGTTCTGAACTGAATTGAATAATCAAATCATGCTTTCATAGAAACAGAGTTTGAGTCTATAAGTAATATTCATTCTCTCTGTGATTCTTAAAAATAACTCCTTGGAAACACCATGATGATCATTTTTTCTTAGCACAGCTTTGGTTCTTTTTTAAAAAAAAATAATGAATCAGGGACACAATCTTCAAATCGGAACTAACAGCAATAACAATAAAATGATACTACTGTGCACCACATAAGATGTGCCTGTCGATGGTGGGCCACATATACAATGGTGGCCCCTTAAAATTATAATAGAGCTAAACACATGTAAAAGTCTAGTGACATTATAACCATTTTAATGGTCATAATGCAATGTATTACTCATGTTTGTAATGATGCTTGTGTAAAAAACACCTTCTGCACTGCCAGGCATATAAAAGTACTATACCTATACAACTATGTATGTGTACTGTTACTTTAAAAAAATGAGTTTACGGCAAAACAGTATGTCATGTTAAACTGTCAGCGGCTTCAAACATCTCCTGTTCACTCCATCTCTCAATTGTATCATGAGGTCACATCAAGTGATTGACTTATAACATTTAGGTTTGTGTAAGTACACAGCATGATGTTTACACAGTGACATCACCTGATGACATTGTTCTCAGAAAATATCCCTATTATTAAGCAATGCATGGTTGTCTTGTTATTGTACATATATTTATTCATATTTCTATATATCTTCTCAAGCTTTGGAGGTGTTAATAATTTAGATCAAGCCTATAGATAATAACTTACTGTGGAAAAAACCTCACTTCTTTTTTTTTTTTTTTTTGCGGTACCGGGG
>PVJS01034279.1:0-21667 GCA_004027185.1 Glis glis | reverse complement strand
TCGGGCGGGGGCCGCTCCGCCCCGGCTCCTCCCCGCCGCCGCCGGCCCGGCCCCGCGGCCCATGCTGATCCTGTCCTCCTCCTCCCCCTCAGGCGGCGCTGGCGGCGGCCCCGGGACCCGCGGAAGCCGGCATGCTGGACAAGCTGGAGTTGGAGGAAGAAGGTGAGTGCGGCCGCGGCGCCCGGCCGGGGACGCGCGGGGGACGCAGCCCGGCTCCGCGGGCCGCCCTTTTGTCTCCGCCCGAGCCGAACCCGAGCCGCCGGGCTCGCCGGCCGGCGGTGCCGGTCCCCGCGCGCGGGGCGACCCGGCTGCCACCCTCGCGCGGGCCCGCAGCCGCAGCCGCTCCCGGCCCGCGTCGGCGGACCTGCCTCCCTCCGGTTGGGTGTGTCTGCTTTTTGGATGGGGAAAGTTCCCGAGGAAAACCCGGAGCGCGCTCTGCATGGGCTCCGAGCGCGGGCGACCCCCCTCTCGCACTCTGTCATTCCTGTCGTCTCTCCTCTCCTCCGCCTTTTCTTCTTCCTGCCCTATTTTCTTCTTGGATCTTCTTACAGGTAAAGAAGCCTGGATCTTATTTTAAGGCTGTTAACCCTTGGCCGGGGATGATGAACTTGCTCTTGGGCGAAAATGAATATTTAAAAATGGGATCCGATGAGCTCCAAGTTGAAAAAATAAAACTTTACATAAGATGCTGACAATGTGAAGAATTGGAGAGGCCTTCTCCCTATCTCGTGGACTTGCATTATTTATTTAGTGACTTCTGGGGTGTTTTTTTTTTTTCCAGGAGTGTTGATAGAATAAAGCTCTGGACACAAAGAATGTGCCATGTGGATGCTACCTCTTGTGCCAACTTAACTTAATACCCCTGTTCATTTATGATCGGGCAATTACTTAAATAAGCATGCACCACGGACTCGGAGTGCTAACCCTGAGCATTAGGCCGGTGTCTGTTGTCTTGTAGATTCACTGCAGCATGTCACAGACATGTTGGTGAGAAGATAGTGCATCCAATAGTGCATCTATAGTAATCATCGTTAAAAAGCTCTCCTCCATGCTCATTATTAACAAATAATTCAGAATGTTAGAGGACTTAATTTGTATTTTATGCAACTGAAAGATAAGCTGGCATTTTAATTCGAATACATCTCCCTCCTGGTGTTGTTATATTGCGGGCCCGTTTTGGCTACTGTCCACAGGGTGATACAGGGTGTGCTCTTTCCATTAAGACTTTGAAGGTCTACATCATTGGGGTTTTCTTTGTCTCTGATATTTGTAACAATATGAGTCTATTGCATTTAAATTTCTTGCAGATTAACATGGAGGCAGGAGGAAACTGGAGAGCAGCCTCTGTTAGAGAGGAACCTCAATGTAGCTAGGAATCCACACCTTGGTTCAAATCCCACCTCCCCCTCTTCTTTGGTTCTGTGACCTTGGACAAGTTACTTAACTTCTCTCTACGTGCCTTAGTTTCCTCCTTTCTAAATGTCAGGGTGATTGAAGATTAAATGAGATTATCTGTATCTTGGTATTTAGTACAGTGTAAACTCATCGTAAACACTTTGTAAATGTTAGTTACTCTTATTATTTAAGTGCCATTAACATATCGTACCAAAGTCATGGACTTTTTAAGGCTCTTCTTAGTGAATTTCCCACAGAGATTCTTCTCCAGGCAGGTGCAGTAGGGTTTTTTGTTTTGTTTCCCCTTGCGATTTATTCCTTTAATCATGCTGCGTTTCTCCAAGCAGATCTACTGACTTTTTGTTTTGCATTGTTGCCGCCAGTGTCATTAATGTAAAGTATTAAATCTAAGCACCCGAGAAAGGGAATGTCCCCTTTTCACCCGTCTATTTTTATCTGTATTGCCGTCATTACTTTAAAGCATACTGAATCCCACAAATAACCCTGTCAAACTTTTCCAGATTTTTAAGGAGGCAGAATGTTAAACAATTGCCTGGAAGCTGTTAGCCGAGCTGGAAAAGGGAATGGTGTTGGCGTGACAGTCCAAAACGCTGCTTTGTTTCTTTGAAACTTTAGATTGCTTATTCATTCAAAATTCAGAAAAGCTGAATATGAAGCAGAATCATACATTTATTGGGGGGGTGCTATAACAGTAAGACATCTTTAAATATCCCAGGACTGACATGTTAGCAGCCTGCGTAATAGGCCGCTATTGAATAGATCCTCAGTTCATCTTTTAAGCTTCCTGGTTATCCTGTTAATATCTTAATTTATGCATTGACCTCTGGAGACATGACTTTGACTGCAATACATTTGTTATACATGGAAACGCATGACTACTGATAGTCTTGGTACCAAGTATTTTTCCAGTTCCTAAAAAATTCTTACCCTAGTTGGTAGAAGCAATTTGGAGGCACTAGTGAAGTTGAGAAGACAGAAGCTGGAGGGAGACCTGCCCTATTCTCTGACAGGAGCCACGCCCCCCCCACTCTGACTGTCACACTATGATGAGAGGGACCTTTGTAGAACGTGGGTTTGATGGCCTCTCCTCCGTCCAGGAAGCCTTCAGTCTATACACAGGGGACTCTCTTGGTCCCCCTTCTACATAGAATAATTGCCAAAGATCTTCCTTGTTTTGTTTGATGCTAGGGGTTGAACCCAGGGACATTCTACCTCTGAGCTACACACCCAGCCCTACTTTAATTTTGAAACAGGATCTCGCTAAGTGGCCTTGAACCTGCAATCCTCCTGTCTCAGCCTCCAAGTCCTGGGATTACAGGTGTGCACCACCATGCCCGGCATGCCAAGGATCTTTTTAAAAGGCAGGTCCCAGTTCTGCAGGTCTGGGATGGGACCTGAGACTCTGGTTTCTGGCAAGCCCCAGGTGGATGGTTAATATCTAGAGCTGCACACACCCAGTGAAAAGCTGTGACTGGTATCATGATTTTAAAAAATTCAAAAACAGCTGGGCGTGGTGGCACACACTTGTAATCCCATTACTTGGGAGGCTGAGACAGGAGGATCACAGGTTTGAGGACAGCCTCAGCTACTTAGTGAGGCCCTCCGCAACTTAGTGAGATCCTGTTTCCAAATAAAGAACGAAAAATAGGGCTGGGGGTGTCACTAACTGTGGCTGGTTAGTGAACTTCTCTTTGAGGAAGGACCAAGGCTCCAGGTCGTGGGTCTGTGGACTGTGGACTCCCCTGAGGGCCTGTGTGTGAATATTTGAAACTTGTGGGCAATGTGGTCCCCATGGCTGCTGTCCTGACGGTTCTACTTGCCCTTGCAGCTAAAAGCAGCCGAGGCCAACCACAGTGGGCAGGGCCCAGGGCCAGTAAAACTATTTACCAAAGCAGGCCAGACTTGGGCCTTAGGCCTCGCGTGCCACACCCCTGCTCTGAGAGTCCCTCACCGTGTCACACTTTCTGCACCACCAATCTTACTAGGGCTTCAAGGTGCATCCCAAATGCCACCTTTTCTCAGAGGCTGCCCCCAAACACCATCTGCCCTCTCTCTCATCTCAATCTACTCTTCCAGTGCCTACTCTTAGGACTGGCTCAGTGGTATTTCTGGGATCCCAATGTCACCTTAAATGTGGTTACTTTATGGGATGCTGGGAGAATTCGATGATTCCATATACGGGAAGGGATGAGAACAGTGCCCTCACCCATGGCTATCACTTTATGTGTTTGTTTTTTTATTATTTTATTTTATTTTATTTTATTATTTTATTTTATTTTATTATTTTATTATTTTATTTTATTTATTTTGTTTTTTTTATTTATTTTATTTTATTTTATTTTATTTTATTTTATTTTATTTTATTTTACAGAACTGGGGATTGAACCCAGGGGCATTCTACCTCCAAGCTACACCCCCAGTCCTATTTTTCATTCTTTATTTGGAAACAGGATCTCACTAAGTTGTGGAGGGCCTCACTAAGTAGCTGAGGCTGTCCTCAAACCTGTGATCCTCCTGTCTCAGACTCCCAAGTAATGGGATTACAAGTGTGCTCCACCACGCCCAGCTGTTTTTTGAATTTTTTAAAATCATGATACCAGTCACAGCTTTTCACTGGGTGTGTGCAGCTCTCGATTTTAACTGTCTTGAACTTACTGGCCAGGACCAAGCACAAAGTACTTTGTAAGCACTGGACCACAGCCCACGAGTGCTTTTGAAGTAGATCATCGTCCAGCACTTTCATTCCTGATTAATAAGCCTGATAGAATTCCAGCACCATTCAAGCCTTCCGCAGCCTTTTCCCTCCTGCCATCCCACTGCCGGAGGATCTGCGGCTGGTCAGGTATATGGTAACTTGCTGCCATGGTGTTACCAGCTCTGTGGTTGTCTTGCCTATCAGCCTGTCCCCCTTCCACACCATCTGCCGCTGACTTTACCCGTCTACATGTTCCGTCCTCACCATTCTTCACCTGCAAAGCAGCGTCCAAAGTAGAATCTTCTTTCCAGACCTCATCTCCACACTCACTTGCTAGAGCAAGGCCGGTCCATTTAGTCCCCATGATCAAAGAGTAGGGGCCACGTTGTGCAGGAGGCCAAGCTTTTTTTTTTTTTTTTGGTACTAGAGATTGAACCAGGGGCATTCTGTCTCCCAGTTACACCCCCAGCCCTATTTCATTCTTTATTTTGAAGCAGGGCCTCACTAAGTAGCTGAGGCTGGCCACGAACCTGCGATCCTCCTGTCTCTGCCTCCCAAGTACTGGGATTACAAGCGTGCGCCACCACACCCAGCACCCCCAGCCCTTTTTTTATGCTTTGTTTTGAAACAAGGGTCTCACTAGTTTGCTGAGGCTAGTATCAAACTTATGATCCTCCTGTCTTAGCCTTCCAAGTACTGGGATTATAGGTGTGTACCACCACACCAGCTAAAGCATTATTTTTCAGTCAAGAATCTTGGGACTGCCGGGCGTGGTGTTCGCACGCTTGTAATCCCAGTACTTGGGAGGCGGAGACCCGAGGATCCGGGTTCGCGGCCAGCCTCAGCTACTTAGTGAGGCCCTCCGCAACTTCGTGAGACCCAGTTTAAAAAAAAATAAAATATAAAAAATAGGGCCAGGGGTGTAGCTCGGAGGCAGAACGCTCCTGGGTTCAATCCCCAGTAATGCAAAAAAAAAAAAAAAAGAATCTTGGGACTAAACCGGGCATGGTGGCACACACTTGTAATCCCAGTACTTGGGAGGCTGAGACAGGAGTCTCACAGGTTCGTGGCCAGCCTCAGCTACTTAGTGAGGCCCTCTGCAACTTAGTAAGACCCTGTTTCAAACCAAAAAGTAAAATCAGGCCGGGGGTGGGTGTAGCTCAGAGGTGGAATGCTCCTGGGTTCAATCCCCAGTACCACCCCAACAAAGAATCTTGGACTTAGGCCCAGTTGTGTAATGAAGCGGCTGTGTTTCCTTGGACAACCCACAGACTCTCTTGAGGATTTGTTTTATTATTGTTGTTGTCATTACGGATTTTCTCTGCAAAATAAGGGGCTGGCCCTGAGTGATCTCTTACTTTACCTTCTCACTTTAAAATGGGACCCAGAGCAGCCAACAACCACTCCATATAAACAAAAACAAAGTAGTTGTGTTTATTCATAACTCATTCATTCCCGCCTCAGGCAGCTGATGCCCTGGACTGGGCGAAGGTTGGTTCTTGGTGGGAACTTAAAGTCTTAGACACGTCGGTGGTCCATGGCCCTCTGAAGGGTTGCAGGACGTGAACGGATGCACCGCGTAGCTCTGATATTAGAATTTCATGGGAGTAGGACAGTTAAGGAGAAATGTATAAAAAGCTTAGGGATTAATGAAGAGAAGGTCGAGGAACCTGCTCTTCCACTCCCAGAAGAACGGCCTCCCGTGTGCGTGGGACCTTCTGAATCACTCCCTAGCCCTTGGCTTTCCCAGCATCTTCTCAGGAGGCCCAGCCAGCCTGCGTGCTCATTGGCCAGTGCAGGGGGTACTGACCTCTGGTGGTAGAGATGTCAAAGTGACGGGTTTGCCATCCCAGTGTGGCTGCTGTTGGTCCTTACTTGTAGTTCTGGAAGGCTCTGGTAACAGTGTCAGACTCCACCCTTCCCTACCGCGTTGGCACGGCCCTCTTAGGCAAAGGATATATTGATCCTTGACTATAAGAGTAGTTAAAGTTTTATGAAATGCCTATAGTTAAATTTTTTTCCTGTCTAGCTGGCCCCATATTTAACATATTGCTATATTTTGTAGATTTTTAGGTACATGTTTCAATAGTTCTGAAGTCAGGACATAACATTTGATGGTATCTTAGACCTATTGAGATAGAGTTGTTGTCTTGTTCACCATGCTGTGGTTTGTCCCCCAGAGTTTATGTGCTGGGAGTTTGGTCCCTGGTGTCACAGTACTGAGAGGGAGTAGATCTTTAAGAGGTGGGGCCTAGTGACAGGTGGGTAGGTCATGGGAGGGGATTAATCCTTGGAAGAGATTAATGCTGGTCTCTCAGGGCTGGGTTGGTTCTCTGGAGAGCAGGTGAAGGTTATAAAGGAGGTTATAAAGGAGCAGCAGTCCACTCTCGGGACCCCACACTCTCTCACCAGCCGCTGTGGTGCCTTCCACCACATCGTGACCCTCACCAGAAGCGGGTGCCATGCTGTGTGGAACTTTCAGCCACCAGAATCATGAGCCAAATAAACCTCTTTTCTTTACACATTACCCACCATCAGGGAGTCTCCTGACGCCCTCACCTCCCAGCTCTGGCCCCACCACTGACCAGAGTCCCGGGCTGTGATGGGACCACTGCGACTTTAAGTTTTCCCTGTGTGACTTGTAAAAAGGGAGAGCTGTTGATTCTACAAAACGTTTGGAGATTGCTCAAAAATTGGAAGACTTTTTATATCCCTTTTTTCCTCTGATTATAATAATAACTGAAGCTGGGCGTGGTGGCACACGCTTGTAATCCCAGCACTTGGGAGGCTGAGACAGGAGGATCGCAGGTCCCCGGCCAGCCTCAGCAACTTAGTGAGGCCATCTGCAACTTAGTGAGACCCTGTTTCAAAATAAAGAATAAAATGGGGCTGGAGGTGTAACTCGGAGGTAGAACGCCCCTGGGTTCCATCCCCAGTACCACACACACACACACACACAAAAAAAAAATAACAATAATAATAATAATTGGTGTAGATAGTGGCACTGTTCTGGGCCCTGGACACTTACCTGACCCTCAGGACAACCCTAAGAGGTAACCCTTTTTATCATCCCATCTCACAGAGGAGGAAGTGAAGAAGGTGAGAGGGGAAATGCCCTCACCAGGGTGCCTGTCGGGGAGGGTGGGCAGCCGGGTTCAGACACCGTTCGTCGGAGATGCTCAGAGCCCTGAACCAGTGTGTGTCCCGCGAAGTAACCTTCCCTCGAGGCCCCGCCTCCATTTTAAGTTCCCACTCTTTTTTTTTTTTTTTTGGTACGGGGCATTCTTCCTCTGAGCTATACCCCACCCCTATTTTATTTTCTATTTTGAAACAGTATCTGAGTTGCCAAGGGTCTCACTAAATTGCTGAGACTGACCTCAAACCTGCAATCCTCCTGTCTCAGCCTCCCAAGTACTGGGATTACAGGTGTGCACCACCACACCTGGCTCTACTCATTCTTTAACTCATTCCTACCATTCCACCCAACTACTGAGGTTCCCGAGGCTTCTCTTTTCCCCAAATCCAGTGGACGTGTGTCAGCCTGCATCGCACCCTGAACTCCTTATCAACAGGGACGCCCTCTGCACTCTCCTCCGAGCACAGCCTCCATGCCTGTGGCACCACACTCCTGGTGTCCTCCTGGCCGTTGGTTTCCTCGATGGTCCTTACTCTTCCCTTTTTCCCAGATAACACTGAACACGGTGCAGATTGCGTTCCGTGCAGTGGCCCTCCTGCAGCATTAGACGCTGGGCTTGCTCGCGCTCAGGCCCAGGCCCGGTCCCCCTCTTGCTCCGTCCTCACCCGGGACAATCGCGCTCACTTCCGGGGCTCTGATTACCAACACGCAACTGCCCTGTGTTTCCATCTCTCGGATTTCATCACCACGCTGCCTTAGTAACTGAGGATGCCCATGCATTCGTCCAGCCAGAGCCCTGTTCAGCCGTCCAATCCGTTTCATCATCTCTCTGCTCTAGCATCCTTCCCCTCCCCCTCCTTTTTTTAAGCCACCCTGATTCAGTAAGTGGCACCACCTCCCACCGGTTGTTTAAACGAGAATGACGTTTCACTCTGACTCTCTCCTGTACCCACATCCTCTGCAGGTTACTTCCTAAATACCTGCCCCCCTCCATCGCTCTCCACCCGGCCCAGCTGCCGTCCCAGGAGCTAGTCTCTCCAGTGCCCAGTCTGCCCCCTCCAGTCAGTTTTCCATGCTGCAATTAGAGATGTTCTCTTTAAAAATGTATGCAGTCGTGTCACTTCGTGCCTGCAAGCCTTCAATGATTTCCTTTTGCCTTTAAGTGGGAGTCCAGATTTCTCAGTGCGCTCTCTTGTCCCCTTTATGCACATCCCTTCTCCTCCTCTCCGACCTGTCTCCTCCCTCTGTTCTTACATTTTCCTTCCAGCTCTCTGGCTTCTTTGTGGGGGGGGGGGGCACTGGGGATTGAACCCGGGGCATTCTACCTCTGAGCTACACCCACAGCCCTATTTTTTATTCTTTATTTGGAAACTGGGTCTCACTAAGTTGCCGAGTGCCTCACTAAGTAGCTGAGGCTGGCTGTAAACCTGGGATTACAAGCGTGTGCCACCACACCCGGCTCTTCTGGCTTCTCTCTCTTTTTTTTTTTTTTTTTTTTTTTGCAGTACTGGGGATTGAACCCAGTGGCATTCTACCTCCAAGCTCCACCCCCAGCCCTATTTTTTATTCTTTATTTTGAAACTGGGTCTCACTAAGTAGCTGAGGCTGGCCGCGAACCCAGATACTCCTGTCTCAGCCTCCCAAGTACTGGGATTACAAACATATGCCACCATGCCTGGCCCTTCTGACTTCTTGAAGGTCCCATACTGACAGGCCCTCCAGGCCTCTGCGTTTCACGTGGGCGGTTGCCTCTCCCTGGTGTTCTTCCCTCTTGGCTACCTGGTAGTTTTCAAGTCTCAGGTTAAATGTCTCTTCTGCAGGGAAGGCTTCTGGCCCCAGAGAGGACTTCACCTAGTACCTCAGGACCCTCCCTATCGGTGGGTGCTGTTAAGGAGAAATGGGTTTGTTTGTTTCTTTGCTGCTAATCACAAGCTCTATGAGGGTGGATGGGAAACGTAGCGTTGCGGGCTCCTCAAGAGGCTGCTGCGGTGAGTACAACTTGGTTTTCTGTAAGTATTGGCTAGGCAGGTGAACGTGTGTGTGTCGGAGCTTTGACTTTCACGCAGGCGCGTAGGCTTCCGTGTGCTTTGGGTGGGTGATACTATTTCCTTCACACTGGAGACCCTGTGGAAACTCTTTGCGCTCCACCACCCAATGGATGGCACGCTGACCAAGGAGCAGCGCCGGGAGGGAAACTGAGGCAGTGAGCACCCAGGCACCTCCACCGACTGTGGAGTAGACCTGCCGTGTCTGGTAACTGGACAGCTCAAAGATGGCACAACGGAGAGGATGGGCTGCTTGCTCCGTTTCCAAGGGAAAGCCTTCCAGATCTGCCTTTGTGACACCGTGTGCCCCTGCACCAATGTGAGGGAAAGAGATTCTGCCTTCTCCCTGATCATAAAAGGAGAGTCATTTGGGGGAGGGGACTAATTTGGGAACCTTCTGGCTGGATCATAGTTACTTTTGAATCGGTGGCATGAGCCGCTTTCTTCTGTCCCATTTTGAGCTGTTTTCCATGGGTTTGGATTGATGACGCTTCCCGGGGTTCCTGAGTGTCGTGCCAGCAGATTCATTTCATTTTGGGTTATACTTTGGTCATTTGTAAATAACAAAGGCAAGTTGCTCACAATAAATTATTTGATAGGTCATGTGGTGCGTTTCCTATTAAACGGAATGTTTATCTCTCCTGACCTCCCTGAGGTGCACACATCCGTGTTCTAATATGTTTATTTCTACTCTTTGCGTGGCGCTCACTCTTCACATATTTCCTAGCTTTGAAGCCTGTACACATGGCTGCCCCCCTTTAAAAAATACATATGTAATTAGTGTCATAGTTATTAAGAGCATGAGTCAGACCCAGATCGGAGTCCCATTTCTTCTACTTAATAGCTCTGGGACCTTCGGTAAATTATTTCAAGCTTTAGTTTCTTCATGTGTAACTTGGAAATAATAATAGTACCTAGCTTCTAGGATTCTCTATGGATTGAATAATATGAACATAACATTCACTGAAGTGCCTGGTCCATGGTCCAATCTCCACAGGTAGTCAGTAACTGTGGTGAGGACCCTAGAAAGGATTTTAAAAAAGGCATATGAGCAAAAATGTAAAAGCTGAAGTCATTACTAGTGCATCCTCCCGGCAGTAGCTGTTATCTACTGTCAGACTCCCCCCCCCCCCCAGAACGTATGTGTGTGTTATCCAGTTTGTCAGCTTTAGTGCTTGGTCATTGGAGTTTACCCTCCATTCCTCAGGAATGAAGGTATTGGCCCCATTTTACAATTGAAGAAACTCAGGTTCAAGGGAATTGTAATGTTTTAAAATATAAATTTGGTCTCCCAAAATATAAATCTTGTCTCCCATATCCATACAGCTCCTGAAATCCTAGGAATCTTGGAAGTGATACGTGTCTTTTCATATGCTAATGAGTTGGCTGGCTGTCCCCAGATAGCTTCAGGGCTAAGCCATCAGAAGGACCAAGGCAGGCTTGGAAAGTTGGGACTTTTATACCCAGCCCTAACCTCTGAGGGGGAGAGAGCAGCTGAAGGTTGAGTGATCACCAGTGGTCAGTGATTTAATCAGTTGTGCATGTGTAATGGAGCTTCCAACAAACCCCAGAAACACTGGGCCAGGAGCTTCCAGGGAGCTGAGCAGCCCAGGTTCCCTGAGGATGGTGCCCTGGGAGGTCCTGCAAACTCTGCTTCCCTTCTCACGCTCCTCCCTCCTGCAACCCTTCATCTTGATCCTTTGTAATAAACAGTTAAATGTTTCCTTGAATTCTGTGAGCCACTTGAGCAAGTTAATGAAGCCCAAGGAGGGGTCATGGGAACCCAAATTTATAGGGTCCTAGGAACCCCAGTTTATAGCCAGCCAGTTAGAAGTTCCAAAGACCTGGACTTGCCACTGGCCTCAGAGGGGAGGAAGTCTAGGGACTGAGCCCTCCAGGTGTGGGATCTGACTCTACCTCCAGGTAGAGAGTACCAGAGATGAACTGAATTAGAGGACCCTAGCTGGTATCCAGTGCAGAGAGAAAGTTGGTGCATGCTCGGTGGCAGTGCGGGGGAACTCCCACATACTTAGTCAACGAAGTGTTCTATGTGGATTGTTGAGAGCAGGGGAATCTAGTGGGGAAGGGTTTGTTTTTCCCTCTGCAAGAGGATTAGTTTGCTCAAGGTCACAAGGAAAGCCATGACAGTTCCGGTCAAGCTTCCTCTGGATGTGCCCCTGCTCTTCCTTCTGCCCTGTCTCCCATTTGAACTTGGCATCCTTGGGTGGTCCCCGCTGGAGCGACTGGCCTGCTGCCTCACACTGACCCAGCGAGCTGAGGCCTGTGAGCCATAAAAGCGTCTGTTATTAAGCCGGGCATGGTGGCGCTCACTTGTAATCCTAGTACTTGGGAGGCTGAGACAGAAGGATCACAGGTTCAAAGACAGCCTCAGCAATTTAGTGAGGCTCTCAGCAACCTAGTGAGACCCTGTTTCCAAATAAAAATTAAAATCGGTCTGGGGGTGTAGCTCGGAGGTAGAATGCCTCTGGGTTCAATTCCCAGTACCACACAAAAAAAAAAGAAGCATCTGTTATTGGTGCCTGTCCTAATTACTCTGCAAAGTATTTTTCCATATTTTTATTTGAAATACTCTTAACAGAGGTCACACCTATTGTAAGATCAGTGACACACCATCTTATAGACAGCCAGACGACCTGCAACGGGAAGACCGTTGGCAGGCCCCCAGGGACCTGCGCACCTGGAGGGACATATGCGTAAGCTCTGAAAAACCCTGATGGTGGAGTTGGAAGTCGCGTTGCCTTTTGATGTAGTGGCGGCCTGCAGAACGCCGTGGGGGCCGGTGGGGACTTGAATTTACCAAAGTGAAGCAACCAAATCCATCTCCACGATCAGACCATTTGCTGAGTGTATTCATTTATCTCTCTTTTTTTTTTTTTTTGGCGGTACCGGGGATTGAACCCAGGGGCGTTCTACCTCTGCGCTACACCCCGGCCCTATTATTTTATACTTTATTTTGAAACTGGGTCTCACGAAGTTGCGGAGGGCCTCACTAGGTAGAGACAGAGAGACAGAGAGACAGAGAGACAGAGAGAGAAAGCTGAAGCTGGCCGTGGACCCGGATCCTCCGGTCTCCGCCTCCCAAAGTACTGGGATTATAAGCGTGCACCACCACGCCCGGCTTCATTTATCTCTTTACCCCCGAAAATCTACTGAAATGGCAGTAATCAGTGAAATCAAACATAAAAGTAGTCTTGTTCAGTAAAAACAAACTTAGTTCTTAGAGAAGGAAATGGCATGGATAAACCTTTGTCAGGTCGGTTCAAGGAAAAACGAGTGAGAATACAGAGCATTGGAAATAAGATGCGCTTCCTAACTATCAGTAGAGGTTTTGATTTATATTTTTAATTCATTTCATTTTATCGTATTATATTCTATTTTCTGGCACCGGGGATGGAACCCAGGGGCATTCTACCTCTGAGCTGCATCACCAGCCCTATTTTATTTTTATTTTGAAACAGCGTCTCGCTAAGTTGCTGGGGCTGGCCTTGGACTTACGATCCTCCTGTCTCCGCCTCCCACCCAAGTCCTGGGATTACAGGTGTGCACCATCCCACCCAGTTCAACAGAGATTTTTTAAAAATTAGTATTACAAAAAAGAAAACTGAATATAGCAAACTTTATCAATAACTTCTAAAACTTTTTCAATCATTTCTTAAATTTTACTGGTGTGTATGTACCTGTCTTATCATTCCCTTTACCAATCAACATAGAAGAAATTTAAAATAAATTGAATCATACCCTTTAAAAAAGTGAACTGGGTGGGTATATATCAATAAAGCTATTTTTTTTAATTAATTAAAAGCTTCCATTCTGGGCTGGGTGAGGTGGCGTGCACCTGTAATCCCAGTACTTGGGGGGCTGAAATAGGAGGATCACAGGTTCAAGGACAGCCTCAGCAAGTAGTGAGACTCTTCATCAACCTAGTGAGACCCTGTTTCAAAGCAAAAATAAAATAGGGCTGGGGGTGTAGCTCAGAGGTAAATGCGCCTGGGTTCAATCCCCAGCACCACACACACACACACACAAAACTTCATTCTTCCTCTTTCCCTGCCAAAAACGCATGATATTCAGCCTGTTTGTGGGTGAATTCCATAAAACTTTCAAGGAATCATTAATTCCATGATTATTTAAATTATTTTAGGACACTTAGGATAGGCATTCTATGGGGCTAGCTTGAACTTGAAGTCAACACCAGAGGAAGGCAGCACACAAAGAAGAAAACAGGCGCTCAGTTTTACATTTAAAGTGTGGGTAATGCTGGGCGTGGTGGCACACGCTTGTAATCCCAGTACTTGGGAGGCTGAGACAGTAGGATCCAGGTTCGTGGCCAGCCTCAGCTACTTAGTGAGGCCCTCTGCAACTTAGTGAGACCCTGTTTCAAAATAAAGAATAAAAAATAGGGCTGGGAGTGTAGCTCGGAGGTACAATGCCCCTGGGTTCAACCCCCGGTACCGCCAAAAAAAAAAAAAAAAAAGGAAATAAAGTGTGGTTGTGGGTAAGGCTTCTAAAGAAACATTAACAAATTGAGTCATGCATTGTATCCTAGAAGTGCAGAAATCCTTCAGTATATTAAGAAATCCGCTAAGGAGTTCGTATCAACAGGTGAGGAGAGAAACCTCCCCTCTCAATAGATATTGAAATAGCAATTGATACGATTCTACATAGTTTCTTCTATGTCGGGGGATACTGGGGATTGAACCCAGGGGTGCTCTACCACTGACCTACATCCCAGCCCTTTTTATTTTTTATTTGGGGACAGGGTCTCACTCAGTTGCCCAGGTTGTCCTTGAACCTGCGATCCTCCTGCCTCAGCCTCCTAAGCACTGGGGTTACAGGCCGTTACAGGCCTGCGCTGCCTCGCCAGCTGCCTGTGTTCCTTTTTAAAGATCCCTAATAAACTAGGGGTAGAGAAAACTTCTCTAAGTTGCTGAAGGGGCAGCGGGTGGCCCCTGGGACCGTAAGTGCCCAGGTGCTGCCTGCTCTGACAGTGGAGTGCAGGGGAAGGGGGGACCATCCCCTGGGAGCTGACCTTGACCTTCACCGTTGCTTCAGCTGAGAGATAGGCCTCTGTCTCCCGCAAAGGAGGACACGCTGGCAGTGGTGGGTGCTTCAGTTAGGTAGTTCCTGGAGTTAAGCACAAAGTCGTTTGAAAACTCTGATGGGAACCTCATACACTTCCAAGGTCACAACTTTGTAATATTCCTTAGGCGTTCATTGCAGGTCCTTTTAAACTGTCTAATTAAGCAAACCGCTGGCCTTGCTCTTGACCATACTTCTCCGTCTCTCCTAATAACTCTTTTACTCTCCCCCTTATTTAGCAGAGCGCCGCATTCTCTTGGCAGGGCACATACCCTCCGCACACATACACCGTACACACGTGGAAGCCACGGAAAGGAACACAGCGCTCACAGACTCCTTTTATTCTGCAGTCTCATACGTTCTGTAAAGTTAAATCCAAGATTTGCCTTTAATGGCAAAATCTTAATGTTCCTGTTTCTGAGCACATTAGAAAGACTTTTTTTATAAAAGAGTTTAATTTTTTCCATACTTTTTACTTCTAGGTTCCCCCTTTTTCCCTTATTTCTTGCTCAAATATCTAAATGAGTTTTTTATTTCTTATTTCTTTTTTTTATGTGTATGTGTATGGTACTGGGGATGGAACCCAGGGGTATTCTACCTCTGAACTACACCCTTAGCCCTATTTTATTTTATTTTTTTTAATCAGGGTCTCACTAAGTTGTGGAGGCTGGCTGCAAACCTGCAATCCCCCTGTCTTGGCCTCCCAAGTACTGGGATTACAGGCGTGCGCCACCACACCCAGCTTGTACCCACCTCTTTAAGACATAGTTTAAATCTATTACTGTGACCTGTGATTAATGAGTGAATACAGCTTAAAATTTGATATTTTTTCACTGAAAATAAGACATGATGATCAGCTTGTTACTAGGTGTGTGTGAGTGTGTTAATGAATGTGTGTGTGTGCGTGCGTGCGTGTGTGTGTGTGTGTGTGTGT
The DNA here is from genome assembly GCA_004027185.1 of Glis glis. Taxonomy (NCBI): domain Eukaryota; kingdom Metazoa; phylum Chordata; class Mammalia; order Rodentia; family Gliridae; genus Glis; species Glis glis. The sequence continues at coordinate 6,341 of PVJS01034279.1, read as the reverse complement.
GTGTTCCTCGCAGTGGCGGGGCAGAGCCTCTCTTGGGTGGTAGCTGCACTGTACGTTGAGAAGCCGGTCTCCGAGGAGGGGAGGCTGCTGCTTCTGTGCTTCCTTCCGTTCCTCTGCCCTGTAAGACCCTGACCCCCGCCCCAGCTCTACCAAATTCAACTGAGTGGCAGCAAGGACGGCTGCAGTTGATGGACAGGGCGGCACAGCAGTTGCAGACCAGTGTGCTGCCACCTCCTCTATGCTCAGAGGTCACAGCGGTGTCCAGAGCACACAGAGTGTGCTGTGGGGATGAAGGGTGTGGCATTGTTGGGGAATTGAGGGTCGGTGGTGGCACTGGCTCCAGCTGCCCCGTGTCTCCTGGCACAGTTGCAGGCCTCGCAGTTCTGAGCACCTTGAACCCCTCGTCCCTGTCCTCGCTCTCCCCAAAGAGGCACAGGTCACAGCTCCCGCTGATACGTCCCCGTCGTGTCTGTCTCACCCGCCTGCCTCCGCCCAGTGCCATCTTCTGAGGTGTTTGTCGTGTTTGTACACCCCGGCTGGGATTGACACCTTGGAGGCAGTGTGCAGCAGAGGCCAAGGAGGGTGCTGGGGGTGCAGCTGGGAGAGTGGATGCATTCCTGAAGTAGAGGGAAGGACACTGGGGAGGAGCACAGGGTGACAGGTGGCCGGCAGCCCAGGGGAAGCCAGCCCTGCCTGCAGCCGGCCTCCTCAGCCTCTGCCCCGCCAGCCTCTCAGGCCGTGCTGGGCATTGGGGGCAGGGGTGGCCGCCCGTGGCCTGTACTCGCTGATGACAATAGAGCCCCCATGTGTGCGCCCCCACCTCCTTGTGCTCACAAGCACAGATGCCCCTAGATGTGACTGAACTTCCCCTGATGACAGACTCGCCCCCAGCCGAGAGCACAGTGTGGAGGAAGCGGGGTCTGCGGACCCCTGGGTGCTGTGAACTCTCTCACTGTCCCCCAGACCACGTCCTGCTCGACTGCTGACTCTGGGGCTTTATACTGCGCGTTTTCTTCACTCTGCCTCAGACCCCAAGGTTCGGGCTTTGCTTTTTCCATTCTATTTGTCACTTTTTGTCTGTATTTAATGAAACTGGCTTGTGCCCATTCTCACTCTCCGCACACTGCCGCCTCTCCAGGATGCCAGGAAACCCAGTGCGCTTCTCATTACTGGTGTCGCGTTACTTTGGAGAAAGTTATTGATCCCCACGCCCCAGGTTCTTGACTGTAAATGGGGTGATAATTGAACCACCTCGCGGAGTTATTTCGGGTATGAAGTGTCCGTGAGGCTGAGTGCTCAGAACAGCGCCGGGCAGTGGCATATGCCAAGCACACTGAGTATCAGCTACTGCGTATCACTGTCGTTGTTATTTATATCACTGTAAATAGGAGCTACTCTGCATTAGTGTTATTTTTAGAGCACATCCTCATGCCTCATATTACTATTTCAAATAATTCTAAATTAAGTTTAGATCAATTAAGGGATTACTGTAGGAAATATCCATCGGATTGGAGGCACCAATCCAAACTTTCTCCTTGTTCCGAGTCTTTGAGAGCAGCAGGCCGCTGTCTGCCCCTCTGGATCTGCACGTCACCCCTCCTCACCCCAGGTCCAGGCGTCACTCCTCCGTCCCCTCTTCTGCTTTAAATACAAAAGCAGGGAGTGTCAGGGCTGGGTGCGGCCCAGTGGTAGAGTCCCCCCTGAGTGACATTAAGTATCAGCTACTGTGGATCACTGCATGAGACCCAGGGTTCCATCCCTAGCACCCCTCCAAAAGAGAGAGAGACCATTTTCACAACTTTAAATTGAAAATATTCATGTTTTAGCACACTTGGATTTTTCTAGACAAGAGGATGTCCCTTGGCATGTTGAAATGTGGGCTGTGAGAAACCGAAGTCGGCGGTGGCCATGCCGGTGCTGCCTGCCCAGTCGAGTAGGTGAGGGCCCGGCGCTCCCTTCTCTTGGGCTGGTGCGAGCTGCGTGTACAGGAAGAGCGGGCACCGGTCCCGTGCCGCTGAACAGAGACAGGTGTTTGTTCAGAGGGTCTTTTTCCTTCCACATTATAAGCTTGCCTTTCTCATTGTTATCAACCCTATCTGAAAAGCAGGGTGACCGCCCCAGGAGGGGTGGGACAGCCCCCCTTCTAGACTCTACACAAGAGCTGTAGGACCAGACCCTAGGGATGGGGTGGAGCTTGGAGCCGGGGTGCGCTCCTCAGCCGGCCTGCACGTCCAGCATGGTGAGAGCTGGTGGGCAGGCGATGGCCGTGTCCAGTTAGTGAGAGGCTAATGAGTCGTGGTTATCTCTATAAACAGGACATCCCAAAGTCCATTTTTGAGTCATTGTCTTGTTGACCACCCCGCTCTTGATGAAAGCTTATTAGTAAAACCATTTCATGGTGCTCTCTCTCTTCAATTATCCTTTTATATTTTTGCTTGACTAACAAATGATAGTGACAGTCTGTTCTCTTTGTTTTCATACAGTTAAGGCCAAAAATACCAAGGAATCTTACAGCACATTTTTTACAAATTCTTTCTAAATTAAAATTCTACACAAATGAGTTTTAGAAAAAGTAATCTGCAACTGCAATGATTATCTCTGAGGCATGAAATTGTCCAGTTATTTGCTACATTTGCAGGTTTTTAAAAATACACCTCTATATGGTAGTGTGAGCATTTTAAATTTTTCTGCAATTCACTTCAATTGCATTTTTTGTAACAAAATTAGAAAATAGCTTCAATATAAAGTATACTTCCAAACAGATTAAACTTGTGTCTATGGGGGCGAGTACTAGGGATTGAACCCAGGGGCCATTCTACCTCTGAGCCACACCCCAGCCCTATTTTACTTTCTTCTTTCTTTCTTTCTTTCTTTCTTTCTTTCTTTCTTTCTTTCTTTCTTTCTTTTTTTTGTTTGAAACAGGGTCTCACTTAGTTGCAGAGGGCCTCACTAAGTTTCTGAGGCTGGCTGTGAACCTGCGATCCTCTGTCTCCACCATGCCTAGCTCCAAGTTAAAGCTTTTAGATCAACATGTTTTAAATCACATGGGGTGCTTCAATAGGAGCATTATTTCTCTAACCCACAAATAAAGTTTATTTACTGGTTATTGAACCTAGATCTACCAGTAACCTTTTAAACCTGCATGCTTTGTTTTTATCATTTTTTCTCTGAGTACAGGAGCATAATATAATCTCAAATCCGTACTTGCTGCATTTGATCTATGCATCTTTCAGAGGCCTACAATTTAAGCCGGCATTGACTCGTGCCTAGTACCTACAGGGGACTCTCTGCGTGCCTGGGTTATAAAGAAGAGTAAAGCATGTTCGCCGCCCCAGAAGGCTAGCAGTAAGGAAGAGCCAGCCCCACAGACTTAGTACAAGGCACATGCCGACTAACCTATGCATGAAGCACTAATGGGTGTGTCACAACTGGAGCAGTTCATTCCAACTGGAGGGGCTGTAAGGACCGTGTAAGGAAGTGGCCTTTGAACTGAACTTGGAAGGTGTATTAGTTTCCTGAGGCCACTGTGGTGAATTACCGCAAAATCCGCGACTTAGAACAACGTGAGCTCATTCTCTCATGGTTCTGAAGGCCAGAGGTCTGAAATGAGCTGTCAGCAGGGTTTGTTCCTCTGGGGCTCTTGGGGAGAATCTGTTCCTTGCCTCTCAGCTTCTGGTGGTTTCTGGCAATCCTTGGTGTCCCTTGGCTTGTAGATGCATCACTCCAGTCTGCCTGTGTCTTCACGTGGCCTCCCCCTCTGTGTGTGTCTCTCTACTCGTCTAAGGACACTTGTCTTTGGATTAGGGCCCACCCTAATCCAGAATGACCTCATTCCAGATTCTTACCTTCATCACACCTGCAAACGCCCTTATTGTGAGTAAGGTGGGGGTGGGGGGCGCTATGCAGCCCACTATGCAGCGCTAAGTAGGATGTTGGTAGACCTTAGGAGGATGAGGAGGTGTTGGCCTGGAAAACAACTCAGGGTGAAGAGCTCAGAGACATGGACAGAAGCTTAGGGAACATGCTTCCAAAACGGAACTCTGCAAAGTTCAGACACTTCTTTTGGAAAGCAAATAGCGATATGATCCCAGAGTATAGAATTCTTAGGAAACGTGTTAGGAGGTGAGGCTGGAAGGGTAGGTTGGCATTAGATTGCTGGAATCCTTGAATGAATAGGGGTATAGTGTGTAGACCAGGAGGACACGTCAAAAGTCATTGAGCCCAGGGTGTCATCTGATCTGTTTTTAGAAAGAGAAATATTTACTTGAATAATTCCCATTTAGCGTTTATCATTGTTTGCATTTAAAATTATATATTGCTGTTTTTGTTGGGGTTGTTTTTGGTACTGTAGATTATTGAATCCAGAGGATTTCCTTTTTTTTTTGGAGCCACACCCCCCAGCCCTATTTTATTTTTTAATTTTGAAACAGGGTCTTGCTAACTTGTAGAAGCTGGCCTTGAACCTGCAATCCTCTTGTCTCAGCCCCCCAAGTACTGGGATTATAAGTACTGGGATTATAGGTGTGCACCACTGCACCTGGCTGAACCTAGGAGCTTTCCACCTCTGAGCTACACCCCCCCAGGCCTTTTTTTTTAAAGAAGGAAAATTTATTTGCTCACAGTTCTGGAGATTTCAGAGGTTCAGTCCAAGTCAGGCTGGGTCTGTGGAGCTCAGGGCATAGCAGTGGGAATTGAGGAGGGGAAAGAGCAAGGCTCTGCTCTCACATCGTGGAGGCTGTGAGCAAGAACAGGGGAAAGAGAGACCATATATAATCCTCAAGGCCACATCCCTAGGACCCCCTCCTCAGCAACCAAGCTCTGCCTCCAACCTGGCTACCTATTTTCCATGGGGTGTCAAGGGACATTTTAAATCCAAACCATTACACTCCACCCCTGGTCCCCAAGACCTCACGGCCACCTCACAGTGAAAAATGAATTTAGTCCATCTCCAAGAGTTCCCATAGTCTTAACAGTTCCAGCATCACAGAAAGTCCCAAAGTTCAAAGTTTCCTCTGAGACTCAAGGTGAGTTCTTGACTGTGAGCCCCTCTTATTCCACCAAACTACACCCCCAGCCCTATTTTATTTTTTATTTTGAAACAGGGTCTCATTAGATTGACGAGAGTCTCACTACTTGCTCAGGCTGTCCTCGAACCAGTGATCCTCCTGTCTCAGCCTCTCAAGTACTGGGATTACAGGTGTGTGCCACCATGCCCAATGTGGTACCCTTTATAAATTAAACACTTTAATACATCCTTGCTGCTTTCCAGTATTACTCGTTAGCAACTCCGTGATACAATAGCATGGGTTAGCATACACTGTAAAGGGTGGTAAGATTTAACATCAGTTCACAAATAGGTGCCTTCCTTGGTAGGCCAGGACCTCAAGTTCCAGTAATATGCTGGAATTATGCTTCTATGCATAATTACCTGCAAAATAAAACAGCAGGAACAGAACATTGTGATCATATCTTAACCCTACTTACCTTTTGGATATTGAGAATCTGAACCTCTTGCTTTCTCAGGAATTTTAATAACACCTTCCAAGCAAGCTGTTGTTGAATGCTTTGGGTGGGTGTTTCTTTTCTTCTGTTTAACTCTCTACTTTAGTGCATTTCTTCCTCCAAGTGCAATTGGAGATTTCACCACAGTGCCAGTAACGCACTTGGTGACTCCTGGAAGCAGAAAGCTCACGCTAAATGTGGTACAGCAACATAAAAAAACTTACTTTATTTTCCTAACTTAAAATCCTAATACTTGTATTGTTATTGATATTGTTTTATTATGTCAGTAATAACCTGTCTTCATTCCAAACCAACATTTTATTATGATTTGTTTTGCATATTTAACGTTTGGTTTGGTCAAGCTTTTTTTCATTTTAAAAACTGCTATAAACCGGGCGTGGTAGCACATGCCTGTAATCCCAGTACTTGGAAGGCTGAGACAGGAGGATCGCAGGTTCGAAGCCAGCCTTAGCAATTTAGTGAGGCCCTCAGCAACCTACTGAGATCCTGTTTCAAAATCAAAGGTGGGGGGGGGAGGCTGGAGGTGTAGTGTGGAGGTAGAAGGTCCCTGAGTTCAATCCCCAGCACCAGAAAAAAAAAATGCTGCAGCCAGGCGTGGTGGCACATGCCTGTAATCCCAGTACTTGGAAGGCTCAGACAGGAGGAGCGCAGGTTCAAGGACAGCCTCAGCAAGTAGTGAGACTCTCATCAACCTAGAGAGACTCGGTTTCAAAATAAAAAAAAATAGTGCTGGGGGTGTAGCTTGAAGGTAGAATGCCTCTGGGTTCAATCCCCAGTAACACACACACACACACACACACACACACACAAGATCGGAA
>PVJS01034278.1:0-21665 GCA_004027185.1 Glis glis | reverse complement strand
AGAGAGAGAGCAGAGAGGGGGGAGAGGGAGAGAGAGAGAGAGAGAGAGAGAGAGATCGCACGTGCATGCGCGCTGAGGTTGGCCGCGAACCCCGGATCCTCTGGTCTCCGCCTCCCAAAGTACTGGGATTACAAGCGTGCGCCACCACTCCCAGCATAAAAGTATTTTTAAAATGTAGCTTCAGGCTCCAGTGTAGCCCCAGATATATCCCTAATAGAAGAATGCAATTAAGAAGTTCATCAGTATGCATACTACATGGAAAAACTAAGCTGAAGAGTTATAAAATAAACTGTATTCTATGATCTATAAAAATCTATCTATATATGGATACATACACTGCAATAATATTTATGGATACAAACAATTTTTATTTCTGGGCTGTTGGATTATGGGTAATTTCATTTTATACCACTGTATATTGGCTACATTTTAACATTTAACAAATATTACCTTTACATTCAAAAAACAATAAATGTATTGGTTTTGAAAGCAAAACAGAAATTTGATTCATTATGGGGGAAATAAAGACTAATTTATAAATGTTATTAGTGTATAGACTAAAAATATACCTTCAAATTTACATTGTCTACAATTACATTGGGATATTTACTAGCTAGTAAACCTTTCCATGCAAAATAAACAAACAAATAACCCCCCAAAAAACCCAATCATTTAAAAAAGGAAGCCATCATTTAATCTATGGGGAGGAGCTGTTATTGTTATCTTAAAGGTAAATGATATCATTATCACAGTTTTATACACTGAGAAACCAAATTTTAACTATAAGTTTTATATGCTCATAAAATTTAAAATAATTGATAGAAAATTAACCCAAAACTTGATTTTTAAGTTTTCAAATTTTCCATTTCCAGATCCTATAAAGGAATGGAAGGAAACTAAGAATTTAGGGTCTCTTTCCCCAAATCTATCTGCAAGGTCAAATCCCACACATTGTATCAGACATATAAGGGTGTGCTGATACACAACCCGTGGTGGGGCTGGTGTAAGGCTTATTTTCAGGATTTACCAACTTCTACATTCTGTTTTTACCATAGAGATTCATTACGAATCTGCCCACCAGGGCGGATTTCAGGCCCCCGAGGTGATGTTGCTGAATGTCTGGCTTTCAGGCCTAGACAGGCTGGTTCCAGCAGTGTTGATTCAACACTAGAAGATTCCGATCTGCTCCCACATGAGCAGACTATCCATGAAATAATCTTTTGCAAGGGGGGAAATCCCAAAGAAAAATGTAAAAGAAAAGAAAGAAACAAACAAAAGAAACAGTTTTGTAGAATTCACTTGCTTACTTCCTGTTCATGAATATAGCCTAAAACTTTCCTTTGAAATTACAATTATTTATACCTCTTTCCAGATTCCTTTTTCTACATGTTCCCTTACTTAATATATTATCAGTCCAAAGTCTGATTATGTTTGTGAATGTGGAGTCAAAAGAATATGTGGAAGTGTTTTCAGTTCTTTGGAAAGAAAGATTTTTTTTTCTTTTAATAGATGTCTTCAATAGTTGATCTCAAAGTCACTTTCTAGGAAAACCGTCCCTGAACTTGCTGACGAGATCTCCCTCCCCAAATACCAGCACCTTCACAGTTGCGGATTTACACTGATGTATGCATTTACTTGATCTCTGCCTGTCTTCCCACTCAACTAATGCTCCGGAGGGGAGGGTGGTATTGTCTGAACTCTCCTCTTTCACTGGCTCAGTCCCTGGCACTAGCGGGTGCTTCAAAAATATATATGTTTAAAAACATGAATACCTTTTTCACTTTGAAAGATGTTTATGTGTGCATATCTTTATACATGTACACACACACACACACACACACACACACATCCCCTTGGACAATGTGAACATTAAAGTTTAGTGAAGGAAAGTGGAATTTAAAAGAATTAATAGGCTTTGATTCCCCCACCCCAGATTGGTAGCTGTATAGTGTGTAAGAAGTTGAGAAAATGGAATTTGGCATAGATTTTATAGGTCCAGCATTAAGTGATTTGTAGACAGCAAAAATTATATTTGCCATGTATTAATTTTTTAGAAAGACAGATATGCATTCAAAAGCACCAAAAGATGAAAAAAGTGAAGTGAGTTATTACTATGGGAAGCTCTTCTGTTTGAAGATACTGTGATCCAAATATAAACAAAGATGTAACTGAGTGCATATAATCACGCCTGATCGCTACTTACCAGGCTGACTGCATGACTGGCTCTTAATTCTTGACCAATCCAAGACTAAAAATACAGCTTGGAAAAACATCACCATTAAGAAGACATTTATATTTTTAAAAAATAATGTACAACTCTAAATAATATTCTTGAGGATTAACAGTTATATTGCCAAGACAAGAATTGTTTTAAATTGGAAAACTATGTAAGAAAACAACAAAAGAGGCTCACGTTTGAGAACCCACTAAACATTTAGCTGGTATTTTCTGAACGCTGCTCGAATGAAAAAGAGTAAGCAGTAAAAATGTGCTTCTGAGAGTTTTAAACCATATTGTACAGAAGTCACATCAAATTAATACTGAGGACCATTTAGAGCTTTTATTCTGAAAAGCTTTTGAAAGGGGATTAAACTATGAAAACTCTCATGATACTAAAGTACCTATTAATGGGTTGAGGAGGTAAGAAAGGAACAATGAAAGTGTTATTTTTAGATAAATCTTTACTTTGTATGTAGTGGCACAAAGCGCTGCTTGCAGGGCAAGCCAACAGTTCTCAAGCAATATCCCACGCATGAGCGCCCGATTAGCAGAATTCTGTTGTCTTTTATCTTTGCAAATAGATCATTTTCTTTAAACAGTGACATAATGTAGCTAAAGCACATTAACAGATATAACTATAACATAATGGTCTGCAACAAAATGCTATCCCAGGTCACACAGTTCTGAAAAATACTATCATGAACTCTGTGTTTCGTCAGTAGCAGGTAAGTGATCTTTGCAAGGCCTCTACCTAACTAGTCTCCTAAAAAATTAGCTTCCATTTTCTATGATAATATTTTACAGAATGAACAATTACTTTTTTTTAAAGGCAGGAGAGAGACGAGGAGTGAGAACAGGAGCCTAGATAGTTGTCAGCTCATCAAAAATAATGAATGCTCAAGAGGTTTCAACTTCACGTCTTCCCGGTGGTTTGTCCAATCACAACAGACTACCAGAAGAGAAAAGAGTAGGCGAAAAACACACTCTTCTTCATCAGCCCCAGCTAGCACCTGTAACCTTCCAACAACTATATACCAGCAATCTGACAAGGCAACAGCCCCCAAAGACAACTGGAAATGTTGTTGCTAGCCTGCTGAGCCTCCATCAGCGGAGGGCACAGCACATGGAGGATGACAGCTTTGTGTCTGTCCCATCCCGCAGCCTTTCCCCCTCTTCCCTGACACACAGTCATGCACTCACATAACAGTCTTCTGGCTAATGATGCAAACACCAAGTGTAAAGTCTCCTTAATATGACCCTTGTTAAACTCCTAATTGGATTGGAGCAGGCTCCAAGTGGAAAGCAACCCTGGATTATTCAAGAAAGCTCTTACAAAATGAAGCCCAAATTACAAAAGGCGGCTCGGGCTGCAGGACGTCACAAAGAAGAGGCAATGAATTGCAGCTGTCACTTAAGTTAAAAATCTAATCAATTGCCTTTTTTTAAACAGGTAACTTTGAGAACAGTTTCTTCATTGTGATATTCTTCGGAGTACGCTTGACCCAAATTTAATAAGCTGCTATTAAAGCAGAAGAGCAGCCGTGGAGCCAACACTACAGAATGAGACGGTGCATTCAGAGTCTTAATGATTTTAAAATGACTACAACCATCGCTTCATTCACGAGGAACAAAGCGCGAGCTCTCTGCTCCACAATGTCTTAACACAAACTGTCTGAGCAGACAGTGTTCACTTGTCCTTCGTGAACTGCAAAGGTCAGCCACATTGCCTAGGATATCGCAAGAGTCCAATTGTGTTTTTTCTGTTGGCAGTCTGAGGGGAGAAACTTAGGAGTCCTTGTATATGAAAACCAGCTTTTCTGCAGGGAAATATACAGCTTAAGCACAGAGACAAGGGGGTGCATGATATGCAGACAGGTGTAAAACATGAAGTAATTATAGAAGCTCAAATTAGTTCTTAGGCCCGAGGCAAAGAAGAGAACAGTGCCTTGACAAAAGGGAATAGCAAATAAGGGTGGCAAACAAAAAATGGCTTGAATGTGTAAATTAGCAAGAAAAATGAGACAGAAAAGCAGCTTTACTCTACTATTATTCCCCACATGAGAACAGAGCAGCTGAACATGATCAAGAGAGCTTTGGAGAAGGGAGGCAGGCATCACCACGGACTCCAGCCAGAGTGGCAGCTCGGCACTTCCCAGTCAGTCACTCATTATGGGCTGAAGTACTCTCGAGAAGTGCCTCTTATACTTGACCTATCATATTACTCCTTCTGTAAACACATAATCCCCGCTTGTTAGGTGGTGTCAACACTAGCATTCATTCACTATGGGAGTCTTTTTGTGAATAGACACTTTAGAAGTGCTGCCAAAACCAAAGAACTGACACCATAATAAAGCAATTTGAATTTCAACCAGGTAAACAGATCTTAGGCTTTGCTGTAAAATGCAATGCAAAGAGCATTACATCAATTTTTTCTTATTTGGAAAAAGAAAACCCCAAACTATTTGCTGTGGCAAGACTATTTTCTTCTACAAGTGATTATGATTAACTTGGGTTACAGATCCAAGACCAGGAATAATACCTACTCTACAAATGCTTAGTGTGTGCACACAAATTCCACTAGATGCTCTTTCTTTAAATACCACCACACGAATCTCAACCAGAAGGTCCAGAACAACTCATTAATAGTATCAGAAAAGAATGTGTCACTTGGTCCAGACATGGCCAACCACAAGGTATTGGGGGAAAAATTAATGGAGCATTTCCACTGGTAAGGGTAGATATTGTTTAATTAAACTATAATGAGAACTGAACATTTAATGTAGGTAACTGAAAAATACAACTTATGTGTTTTTAAATTTAAATTTTGTTAAGATTCAGATTTGAAGTAAAGATATTCTCAAGGTGCATTTTCATAAGTTAAATAGGCAAGGAGAATGTACAATTTATTAAAGAGATGTCGGGCCGGGCGTGGTGGCTCACGCTTGTAATCCCAGTACTTTGGGAGGTGGAGACTGGAGGATCTGAGTTCGGGCCAGCCTCAGCTCGCTCGCGTGCTCTCTCTCTCTCTCCCTGTCTCTCTCTCTCTCTACTTAGTGAGGCCCTCCACAACTTTGTGAGACCCTGTTTCAAAATAAAGTATAAAAAATAGGGCTGGGGGTGTAGCACGGAGGTAGAACGCCCCTAGGTTCAATCCCCGGTACCGCAAAAAGAAAAAGATGTCGGCACTTTGTTTGGGGGGGCATCTATTTTTCAAATTATCCTGGAGAAGGCTTGTATAAAATGTTCAAGAGCAATTCCCAATCTCCTAGTGCTTTAAGGAAACATTTCATCATCTGATATTGCTACAACCATCTTTAAAGAAAATGGAATGCCTTCATGTGGTACAGTGTGACTCGTCACTGAGTGATTCCACCAGCCATCAACACTGGAGGACTCCTGCCTTTGGCCCCATTGCTTTGGTACTAGATAGGGGAGGAAGAAACTGAACAGTAATGATCAACTACTTGCCACTGCTCATGAAAGAGATGTTGGTGGATACATAGAAAGGACAAGAACAACAATGAAAGGTTTTCAACCCAGGGAGGACTTTGCTTAGAAGAAAGATGTTAAGAGTTAAGTATCTGACTCATACATAAACAATAAAATATCCTTTGAAACAACTAATTCTTAGTGACCAGGAAAATGTCTACTAAGCATCTCCAATGCATTTCCTTTATGGAATTTGATTTATATGACCTTTAAGGAGTAGAGCTTTTGAACAAATCAAAATATGCCAAGATTGTCAATGTTATAAATCTATCATTATGTAATTTTGCTTGTAAAATGACAATTGTGTTTGGGAGAAAGAGTACAAGAATAAAACAACACATTCAACACATAGCCAATCTTATAAAAATTATAGTAAGTCATAAACATAAATATTCATTTCAAGTAGACTTTATTCTAAATAGTACTCTCTTCAAATATTTGGCAGAAAATTAATGGAAAACCAGAGAAACATTTACCTACATGATATTAGACAAGATTATAAATAGATAATCTGAAATTCCCTAGGTACCCTAAGATTTTAGAGGTCTCATTTTGCACATCATTAAAAGAGATTATATACCATATCTTATTCATTTCTGTAGCTCAGGGTGCTAACTAAATTGATGGATCAGTAGTTATAAAGCAGAAAAATGACAGAAAGATGCTGTGCCCAGATTTATCCAGAATTTCCTAATATGTACATTAATCTCTCATAGGTAACTCAGGCAATCTGGATGCTAGCTTCTTCAGCACTCTAAGGATATCAATTAATTCACTGGAAGAATAATAATTTAGATGAACTTCCAGGGTATAAAAGAAAGAGCATGCCTAACTTACTCCAACAGTGTAATTTTCATTCTGGGGGAGTATAACAAATGAAGTATTTTTTGTTAAAATATCTTTGAAAATTCTACTCTCCAGTAATAAAAGCATTGTCTTAATGCAGAGAAATACAGAAATTAAGAACATCTGGCATGATAGATTTATGTTTTGCAGCCAATATTTGTGTATGTGTACACAAATGATACACAGTAGGAGCATTTGGTCAAACTTCCCTCCCCAAAGGGTCTTCAGAATCGCCTGAGGGGCAATGTTCACTACAGTCGGAGGTGATGCTGGACTGGAGATTGTATACTTGACTTTTGTACCATAGAACCTCCACAGATTCTATTTTAACACCCTTAAACATCTGAATTAGCTATTTGAAGATTTCAAAATTTGTATGATTGCTACATAGACTTAGAAGAAAAGAGTTGCTCTAAGATTCTCTAGAAATTCAGGCATTTAAGAACTGGTTTGATAAAGTTAAGGAAAAATTCCCAAAACACAAGGAAGTTACACAAGAATTTCTTTAGAAGTTAGGTAAATTTGTTGGGGGTGGGAGGAAGCATTTTGCTGAAAAAGATCCAATAAAATGGCTGGCTTGGAGTTCTAGCTTTAGTCCTGGAAGGAGCAAGGCTGTCTACACACCAATCTGCTTCTGTTACTAAGGTCTTGCCTTGAATTTTGGGAAAAGGCATTTATAGGAATTATATATTTTATTTTTGTTTAGCTTTTGGAGAGTGGAAACCCTTTTAAAACAACGGTTATAAATTATTACTTGACTTTCCTATACAGAACTTTAAAAATACATTTTAAGAGATATAATATATGAAAGGACAATGCTGTCTATATCCTATTAGAAAGTACTGTTAGAATAGTCTTCCTGATTTTGTGCTATACACTTCCATTCATTGGAATGGAAGCTTGTGTCCTATGGAAGATCACATGTAATATGCTCCTTGTTAGAAATGACAGACTTTTCAGGGGAAATTTATTATGTTCTACCCCAACTCTATGCCCTACTCCCATCTCCACCACCCATATTAGTCTCTCTAGTAGACTTTTATATTATTTATGAATCTAGGCTATTATTCAGTTTGTTAACTCATTAGTTCAATCTGTGTCACCTGTAGATTAATTTTTAATTTAATTTTGTGTTAGAGAAACTTATTTGTAATATTTCAACCTTTTAAAATTTATTGAAGATTGTTTTATGGTGACATATGATTTATCCTGGAGAATGTTCTACACATGCTACAGAAGAATTCTGCTTTGGTTGGTTGGGGTGTTATATACATGTATATTGGGTCTGGTTGTTTTAGATTATTGTTTGAGTTTTCTATATACTCATTTATCTTCCATTTGTTTCTGTCCCTTTTTAAAGTGGAGCACTGAAGTCTCTGACTATTATTGGAGAACTGTATATGCTTTCCCTTCTGTCAGTTTTTGCTTCGCATACATTGAGCTTTGTTGTTAGGTGCACATACATTCATGATTAACGTTCTGTATTTGGTGATTTTTTAATGTAAAAATCTGTTTTGTTTGCTATTAGCATAGCATTCTAACTCTTCCATGATTGCGGTTTGTATGACATGTCCCTTTTCATCCTTTTATTTTCAACCCATCTGTATCTTTGAATCAAACTCGGTCAAAGCATATAGTTGACAGCTATGGTTATATGTAGAGGGCATATATTTGGATCTCTTTGCTTTAATTCAGTCTGACAGTCTCTAATTTTTGATTGGGCTTTTTAATCCATTCAAAATTAATATTATCATTGATATGGCTAGATTTATGCCTGCCATTTTGTTTTTCTATATCTCATGTATTTTTTTGCTAATCTGTTCCTCTCTGCATTCTGTACATGAAGTGAATATTTTCTAGTGTAACACTATAATTCCTTTAATAGTTTATTTTATATTATATAGTTGGCCCTCTATAACTGCAGGTTCTGCATCCATGAATTCAACTAATCGCAGATCAAATATATTTAGAAAAAACATTATGCCTGTCCTGAACATGTATAGACTTTTTCTCCTTGTTATTGTTCCCTAAACAATATAGCATAACTTTGTATAACATTTACATTGTATTAGGTGTTATAAGTAATCCAGCAACTATTCAAAGGATGTGAAAAGATATGTGTACATTATATGCAAATCTTGTGTCACTTTATATAAGGACTTGAGCAGCTTTGTATTTTGGTAGCTGCAGGGGGTTCTGGAACCAATCCCCCATGGATATCCAGAAACGACTGCATATATTTTAGTTATTTTCTTAGAGGTTGCTCTAGGGCTTATGATAAACACCTTAATTTATCACAATACAGCTTTAAAAAAAATTTATCTCCTGTTTGCTTAGCCAAAGAATTAGAAGAGCACTTGAATTTTCCCCCTATATCTTCATCACATCTTTGTTAATAATGTTGAACAAGAAAGTGCCAAATACAGAATTCATTAATATGCCCTTATCCAGTCTTCTAACATATCTCATTTTCTCTATAATTCCTCAACAGTGATTGGTTCTTCAGTTTAACTCACAAATTCTTTTAGTATTCTAAAGTCATGTATTCATTTAAAGTCATTAATTATTTTCTTTTTATGATTAGTTTTGCGTTTCCCTTAATTATAATCATTGTATTCTTTCTAAAGTTATATAAAGACAAACCTGTGTCTTAGTCCATTTTCTGATGCTATAGTCTCAGAATAACTGAGACAGTAATTTATAAGAAAAGGGGTTCATTTTGCTCACAGTTCTGGAGGCTGGGAAGTTCAAGATTGGGATACTGCATCTTCTCAGCTTCTTGTGAGGGACTCATGCTGCTTGGACTCATTGCAGGGAACAAAAAGGAAATGGGTGTATGTGGAAGAGAGAAAAGGGGGACAAACTCTTGTGACAGCTAACCCATGCCCATGCGAAAGGGATTAATCCATTCATGAGGGCTCCACCCCCATAACTAAACACTTCCTGCTAGAAACTACCTCCCAATAACTGCCATATTGAGGAATTAAGCCTCCACATGAGTTTTAGTGGGGACAAGTCATATTCAATCTATAGCATGTTGTATTTAAAAAAATTAATAACTAAAGGTTTAACTTAAAATTATACATTATAAAGAAATCATTGAAATTATAAAATAATAAATCATGGTGAAAAGATTCATTGTAAGGGTTCTTTGAAGAATAAACTCATATGTTTATATGAGTTTAAATACAATT
The DNA here is from genome assembly GCA_004027185.1 of Glis glis. Classification (NCBI taxonomy): domain Eukaryota; kingdom Metazoa; phylum Chordata; class Mammalia; order Rodentia; family Gliridae; genus Glis; species Glis glis. The sequence continues at coordinate 11,916 of PVJS01034278.1, read as the reverse complement.
CATAATATGGCTTCCTGCTAAGTTTCAGGAATGTATATGCTTCACATGATGAAATATTCCTTTAAAAGTAAAATTGCTGATATTTTGTGCTGACCTCAAAGTAAATATGGAAAACTGAATGATTTTAGAAGAAACTGGGTAGAAGAGGCTTTGGAAATCATCTATTCCAAAGCTGTCATCATATATTGCAGGAAGCAAAGCCCATTAATAAAGATCACACAGTTCATTCAAAATAGAGCAAGGTTTAGAATCCAAGCTTTCTGATTCCTAGTCAAGGGTTCTTCTCACTCTGAAACGAAAGGAAGTGATAAACACTCAAAGGAAAAATATTTTGTCAGTTTCATGTAATTCATATACAACAGATATGACTGACCCCTATCTAAATACACTGAGAGACACTTTGGTGGTATTGGGAACAAATAAACCAAGTAGAGAAAAGCTTGGGCTGACCCCTAAAAATACTTTCACATATAATACCACGGGTCTTTAACAACGGCCTATGACTGCCCTGGCTGCAAAAATAAATTTAAAGAAATTCCAATATTATCAACTGTTGATGCTAAAACTCTATTTTATTAAATATCTCAAATTACTCAAAGTACTAAAGTACAATGATCTTGCAAAGTGTCCCCTGACTTCTAATATCTCAGTCACCTATCTTAGCCCATTTGCTTCATTTTGTGCAAGCTCTGGGGACTCAGTCTGTTCTCCTCACAATCTCATGACATTACTCATTCTATTCTTTTTGGTTCTCCTTTCCCAAAGATTCTTCTATCCCTCTCCACCCAAAGTCTTACCACCACTCTTAAGAGTGTTCAATATCCATACAGAAAATCCGTTCTGTACCTTAATATTTATTCATTTTTGTGGTACTGGGGATTGAACCCAGGGGCATTCTACCTCTGAGCTAAAACCCCAGCCCTATTTTATTTTTATTTTGAAACAGGGTCTCACTAGGTTGATGAGCGTCTCACTATTTCCTGAGCTTGTCCTTGAACCTGCGATCCTCCTGTCTCAGCCTCCTAAGTACTGGGATTACAGGCATGCACCACCACACCTGGCACACACGGCTTCTTTGAATTCTAGCAGTCTGTGCCTAGCTCTGGCCAGATTCTGCTTCATGATCTACTCTGCTTCCTATGTTTGAGTTATCATATCCACTCATCTATTTAGGAACTTTACTACATCTATTCTTCACCCTCATCTAGGGTTGCCACATAAAGTGCAGGATACCTAGTTAAATCTGAATTTAACAAAGAAGTGCTTGTCTGAAATTCAAATTTAACTAAATGTCCTGAAGGTTTATATGCTAAATTTGACAGCCTTACTCCCAACAAGACTTACAGTTTTTTCATCATTCCGTTTTCTTCCAGTTTATCAACCTGACTGCATTTTATTTCCTCCAGTTTGGAACCAGTCATCTATCAGTCTAATGACTCACGTAAATACCTTTAATTCCTTCACACCCATATCCTTCTGCCATAAGCTCTCCACAAATCCTCATCCCTGGATATATGCAGTAATTTAGTTTCTCCCCTCTTTCACATCTGGATGGCTAAATGACATAGATAAATTTGACTTTATGTAAATTGATGCCATTACAAATTCATGGATTCCATCATGGTCTCTACTGTTCCTCCTCAATCCTATTATTTGTTTTTTGAATAGCATTGGTACCTTCTGTTCCTTTTATTGATGGTTTAAAACATCCCAGTCCCTCCTCAACCTCTACCTAAGTCCCAGCACTTTTCCTGCCAAGAGAAAATTGAAGCCGGGCTATTTATGTCATCAACTTATTAAAAGTACCATCCACAAAATTCTATCCAGTTACCTTCTACAACGCAACAGCTTCTTCCTGCTACATTTTCAGACCTCTGCCTGAATAACCCAAACCAACACTTCACCCTCTGTTATTGGTACATATTGCAAACTAACCCTTCACCCTCTGTTATTAGTACATAGTAAATACAATAAATAAAGTGCAATACTAATAATCGTGTAGGGTTGAACTTCAAGGAAAACAGAAATCTCTCAATTGTCTGTAACCTCAAGAGAATGATACCATTTCTTTCTGTTAGTCTTGGAAATAGAGCTCCATGAATTAGTTTTTTGTTTCTTTTTTTTTTTTTTTTTGCCGTACCAGGGATTGAACCCAGGGGCATTCTACCTCTGAGCTACACCCCCAGCCCTAATTTTTTAGTCTTTATTTTGAAATAGGGTCTCACTAAGTTGTGGAAAGCCTCACTAAGTAGCTGAGGCTGGCCGTGAACCCAGATCCTCTGGTCTCAGCCTCCCAAGTACTGGGTTTACAAGTGTGCGCCACCATGCCTGGCTTTTTGTTTCAATTTTAACTGCTCTTCTGCTCCTTCCTGTATGCCCTAAATATATTCAAATCTCTCTTAAATTTTATCCTGCATCACTCCATGATTGCCATAATCACTTGCGTGTCTTTTATGTCTACTTTCCTTGAAAGTGTGCCCTACACTTCGATTTCCACCTCCCATTTACTCTTCAGTCCCATTGTGATCTGACTGCTGTCTCTATAATTCCACTGACAGTGAAAGAAGAAAAACGAACTCTATGTGGGGGCTAATGTTGACCACTAGCTCTCTATTTAAACTCTCTTGCATTTGGTTTTCAGAACAGTTCTATCTGTAAGTTTCCCTTTTTTTCTCTGAACACTCCTTCTCATTCCTCCCCACTGGATCATACTCTTCTGCTGGGGTTCCTTAAGATCATGTCTTCACACTGTGCCTCATTCCATATTGTCCCTGGAGTCTTTCAAGTACTCTCACGCTTCTGACTACAAAAAATATTATCATGAATGCTAGCTATTTCTCTTAGCCTTTACGTCATATATTTAGCTGCCTTCTTGAGTTTTCAACCTGGAAAACCCATAAAACAGTGTTTAAAACTGAGCTCATCATTATTCCAGAAAACTGGTTCTTGTTCCAATATTTCTGTATTTCAAATGATAGAGCTTCTATCCCTAAGTCAGAAGTGTTAGAATGGTCTTAGTTGTACCCAAATACTCTCTATAGTTTCTCTATCTTTCTCATGTAGTTGCCTTTTGAGTGGAAGCTGTGAGCTATATACATCCCCTAAATTAGTTGGTCTAATGCTTGAGAATAGAAGGACGGAAAGAGAAAAACATATGCTCAACAAATGCTTACTGAAAGAACTGAGATACTGACTCTTCAGGTTTTTCATTGAGAATACTTTCTTGGATTTTGTTTATATGTCCCTCCATTCTGAACACTGTAGATTCTCCTTCTCCAATCACTTGGTACTTAGCCCACTGAACCATAACTGTAACTCTGTGGTTTGCAATCCCCTACAGAGCTGAAAGCCCCATCAGGGCAGGGAGGGCTTCATAGGGAATCATGGGGAGCATAGGAGACGCTCAATAAATATCTGGTAGCCAAATGCCTTGAGAAGCTCTTTGTCTAGGCCCCTCCATGGAATTGCAAAGGGACGTTCTTCTGTTCCTGACCTAAGGCTGAAAAGCTCTACAAGCACTACAAGTCTGTGCAGTTCTAAGTTCCTGCCACTGTAAGATGCCCCTTTGCCATCAGTGGCTGAGGATTATAATTTTCAAATACTATTTAAGCACATAGTTAATGCTAGAGATTTCATAATATTTTAAAAATATTATAGTAATGAAAATATTTGTGGTACTAGGGATTGAACCTAAGGGCATTCTACCTCTGAGCTACATCCCCCTACTTCCCCAGCCCTGTTTTATTTTTTATTTTGAAACAGGGTCTAAGTTGCTGAGAGCCTCACATAAGTTGCTGAGGCTGATCACAAACCTGTGCTCCTCCTGTCTCAGCCTCCTCCCAAGTACTGGGATTACAAGTGTGCGCCACCATGCCTGGATGAAGATATTTATTCTAAATCTCTCTAAATTACCCCTGAATGAAGCACTTAACTGAATTGGGTTGAGGAATGGATGTCATTGGGGAAGAATCTAATAATAAAAGAAGGCTCAGAACTGCCACTGGTGGCCATATAAGGCAGGAAAGAAACCCAGGAATTACTTCATGATATAGTTTTAAAATGCTCAGAAAACACAGTCTGAGAAGCGACAGTCTGAGAAGGCTGTGCAGAATTTCAACCTATTTACTGAATTTTAATTTTTGATAATTATCAGGAAAGAAAAGAGAAGCCAGCCAGTTTGTCCAATGAGCTTAATATATTATATTTTTATGGTATCTTGGATGAAACATAATGTGAGAAAGTCAAATTTGTAATCACTTTATAGAAGAAATGGTTACTATAACCACTGTGAGCAGTTTTACTTGTAATCACTAAAGCTGCCCTATCATCCCTGTATATTTTTGATACCTTATTAGGACAAGTTTTATCACTCGACATTTATATATAGATCATCTACTGTATCTATGGTTCTGTATAGGCATGTATGTATATAGGTATTTGGGGGTAAGGATAAAACAAAGGTTAAAATTTGATTATAACCTTAGAATTCTGAATCCATGTTGGGACTGAAAGACATTTACAAATTTAAGTAACTTTATTTAAAACCTTGCACTTATCTATACTGTACCAACCATGGACAAGCCAAGTGATGGAAGATTACTGAGAAGGAATTACAAGTCATTAATATACAGATTAAGAATATCATAGAAGGGATAAATTTGATCTTGAGGAAGGAATGAAGTTCTGGTGAAAAGTAAGATAAAAAGGCAAAGAGGGGAGAAACATCGAGAATTGTGTTTGAAAAATGGTCAATATATAGACTCCAAGGGTGAATATCAAGAAATCCATACTGGCACTTTACGCTGTGGAAAGATGGTGAAGTGCCTAAATACCAGAGAAGGCTTTTCCCTCCCTCTCTTATTCTTTCTCTTCTTCCATCCATCTCTGCTTTCTTTCCTTCCTTCCAAAGTGGGTATCAATCTAAGGTTTCTGAACAGGGAGCAACGGGGCCTTAGTGGTCTGTGAGAAAAGTCAATCCAGCAGTTCTCCCTGCGATGGACTAGAAAAGGGAAAGACAGAAAGAGGAAGCCACAGTCAGCACGGGTGATAAGCCTAAGCCAGGGTGGAGGTGGTGGGCATGAAAGGAACACTTGCGAAAGATACTGGAAAAGAAGGAGAACCCTCAAGGCTCCTAATAGAGAATGGGAGTGTAATAGAGTACAATAGAGTGTAATAGAGTACAGGAGTGGTAGAGAAAGCATGAAGGCAGAGAGGACTCAATAATGGCTATAACATTGACTTCAGAATGAGATCAGTGACACCAGTCAATGACAAAAACACAGGAGAAGTGAGACAGCAGTCCTCAAGGAAAGCTTTTCACTTCTACTTGGGATGAAGGAGGTATAACAACATGAAGAAGAAAGGAAAATTCCCACCAAGCAGTAGAAAATGCATGATGAAGTCACCGAGAGGTCAGGATTGGTGGTACAGATGTGTGATGCATCTATAAAGAGATGGTAATTCAAGCTGGGCATGGTGGTGCACGCTTGTAATCCCAGTACTTGGGAGGTGGAGACCAGAGGATCCGGGTTTGCGGCCAGCCCCAGCTACTTAGTGAGGTCCTCTGCAACTTCGTGAGACCCGGTTTCAATAAAGGATAAAAAATAGGACCGGGGGTGTAGCTCAGAGGTAGAATGCCCCTGGGTTCAATCCCCGGTACCGCAAAAAAAAAAAAAAAGAGATGGTAATTCAAGACGGACAATCATAAGATGACTAAATACATGTAGTTAGGGGGTTGGATAAGAAAGAGGAAAAGAAGTCAGTTTAGTGGTGAAAAATCAGTGAGATGAGAGGTAAAACAGGATAATGAATGGAGGAGGGTATAATGGTTAAGTGCACGGATGCTGAGGTCCCAGAGAATTAGTCCCACCTTCAACTAGAGGACCTTAAGTAACCTTTCAGAACTTCAGGTTTTATATTTCCCAAAGTTATATAGTCATACTTACCCCTCTTACCATTTATGGCCACCTGACAGATAATATATTAATATACTCACTTATATATTACTTGTTAACGAGTTATCTCCCCACTAGAATGCAAGCTCCATTGACTATCTCAGATTGTTTTCATCGCCTTAGAAGATGGGACATCAAAAGGGTCTTTGCTTTTAGCTCTGGTCCCAGGTGTCAATTTTGGGGCCACAGGAAAAATCCCACTCAACCACTTTCTTACTACATGCACACACAAACAGGTCTTAGCACAAGATCTTCCACAGAATAAGTGTTCAATAGCTAATAGTATTCCTTTTATCAAGAGAAGAAAATGTCAAAAAAGGAGGAGGTCAACAATGTCAAGAGACTATTATGATTTATCAATTAAGAGGTTGTGATACCCTTTAATTGTAGCTTCAATAGCATCACTACAGACATAATATTCAGTACAATTAACTAATCTCCTCCCTTCAGTCTTTCATTCTTTCCTACCTTCCTACCTTCTTAATCCCTTTCTTCTGTCTTTCCTTTCTTCCTTCCTTCATTTAAATGTATATTTATTGAGCACTCCTTATAAGCCAGCACTATTTTAGATTCTGGTTATGTAGCAATGAAGATACAAGTCTTTGCCCTCAGTGAGAACTTAGAGTTAAATCAGTAGAAACATATTAAACATGATAAGTAAAAACATGTTAGACAGAGGTAAGTGATAGGGAAAAAGAGAAGGCAGAGAAGGGGGCTAGAGGGAGTGGAGTTGGAAGTGTATTGCAATTTTAGAGAGGGCAAACGCCTGTAGGGGCTGAGGCACAGAGTTGAACAGACACTGGAGCAGAGTTCTGCATAGAGGGACCAGCGAATTCCTAGGCCCTGAAGAGACTGGTGGTGAATGTGCTTGGTGAGGAGAAAGCAATGGTGACAGGAGCAGGTGATGAGGCCAGAGGGTGAGGGGAGAGGCAGGGTGTAAAGGTGCCGCTGACTAACAGGCGAGGACTGATAGGTTGTTTCAAGGATTTAGATCTTTACTTTGAGATGGGAAACATTTAGGTAAATCTGGGCTTAAGAATGGCATGATCTAATTCTCTTTTTATTTTTACGAGATCCTTCTGACTACTATGTTGAGAAAAGAGTGCAAGGGGAATGGCAGGAGGAGGATAAGGACGGAAGCCAGGGCACCTCTCATCACTGGTAGCACACATGAGAAGACGGTGGCTTGAGGAAGGTGGAAGCTCTCAGGTTGGCGAGAGGTGGGCAGATTCTGGAGGATGTGTTTGTACTCTGGATGTGAGGTATGAAAGCAGGACAGGAGGGAAAGATGACAGCCACGTTGGCCTAAGGAACTGGAAGGAAGGAGCTGCCATTTATTGAGGCAGGATGACTGCAGGAAGAATAGGTTCTCGGCTTGGATCTAAGTTTGAAATGTGCCTAATAGGGTGCTGGGCTCATAGCTCAGAGGTAGGCATTCGTCTAGCATGTGTGCAGCCTTGGGTCTAATGCCCAGCACTGAAAAACAAAGCATCTTACATATGTGGAAAGATGTGGAAGAAACCATTGGATATATGAATATGGAGTTGAGGGTAAAGGTCATCGCTGGAGATACAACTTTAAGAGTGATTAATGTGTATTTATGTGTAAATATAAATAAATTCAGATTTATTGAAAAACAAAATGAAAACCATTCACTCATTCTATAAGTATTGCTGCATGCTATTAAAGTAACCAGCAAAATTAACAAACTATTCTGTTGGAAAGGACAGGACAAATTATACTCATCTAATTATCCTTTCAATAAATATTCACTTAAGAACTATACTAGTTCAGCACAGGGGTCTAGAGTCAGAGCTGGACTGAATCTTAGCTCTGTTAGTTACTGTGTAGACTTGGGCAAAGGAAGTAAAAATATTCTAAGCTTTTTATGTATATTAACTTATTTAATCCATGCAACAATCCTATGATGTAGATATTATCCCTATGTTGAAGATGAGAAACCAAATTAAGAGAGTATGTTTTAATTAAGAGGGTATGTTTAATGTGATGACTAAGTAGTTGGGCTCCAGGTTCTGGGACCAGCTGGCATGGAAGAAAATCTCCATCATATAAAGTCCTAATTTTGCAAACTTGGAGGGGTTATTTGACTTGCCTCTGTCTCTTCTTCTTCTTTTTTTTTTTTTTTTTTGCGGTACCGGGGATTGAACCCAGGGGCGTTCTACCTCCGCGCTACACCCCCGGCCCTATTTTTTATACTTTATTTTGAAAGCGGGTCTCACGAAGTTGCGGGGGGCTTCACTAAGCAGACAGAGAGAGAGAGAGGGAGAGAGAGAGAGAGAGAAAGAGAGAGAGAGAGAGAGAGAGAGAGCGCGCGCTGAGGCTGGCCACGAACCCAGATCCTCCAGTCTCCGCCTCCCAAAGTACTGGGATTACAAGTGTGCGCCACCACACCTGGCTCTCTGTTTCTTCTTCTTAACAATAAAGCCAGAGTAGTGGTGTGTTCTTTGTAGAATTGTTGAAGAGATGAAGGTGCAGTAATATAGACCAAGCACCTAGCACAATACTGAGAATACAGTAAGAACTCATAGTAACTAATTTTTCCAGTTTACTTTGTTTCTTTAAAAGATGTGAAACTTTAAAGAAGATTTCTTCATCAAGGTCCTACGGCATGTTATTTGTGTGTTTAACTGACTTTCAGGCTGAGTCTAAAATAGGAGGAGAGGAACTCCTTAGCTCAGGGGGTACAGGTAAGACTAGAATTTATCTGAGGCAGCATTTAAGTATCTTATAATGAGAATCAGGAATCTGTAACAGGTTGCTCAGTCAGTCGTTGGTCAAGCACTTGGTGATCTTCATTGATTCAGGTATTGCAGGGCATTGAGTAAAGCGATACTTGCCCTTAAGGTATCTATTATCTGAACTCCAGAGTATGGGGAATATTATATACTGAGGTCAACAGATAAAAGCAACAATTCTTAATAGTGAATTCAGCTATCGTTTCTAGATAAGAGAAGACCAAACAGCATGTAGGCTACAAAAGCTACCTACCTGGAGAGACCTGGGTATCTTATTTACTGAGTATAAGGCTTTAATGAAGTTATAGCCTTCTTTTGTTGGCAATTGTGTCTGTCCTCATTCTGGTATGCCCTCAGTAAGCTACCAGATCTTAACCTGCACAACAGAAGTGCCACTCACTGAAACAGTTATAACAGGAAAGGAAAGCTAGCTGATGGGATTTACAGTGTTACAGGCCACTGAATCACTGACCACTTGGCAAGGGCATGTAGAGAAATGTCATTCTGAACACGCCAGTACAGGAAGCCATTGGCACGAAACACCTCGAAACATGAAGGCTATTCATAGAGACTTTTGAAAATCTTTGAATTTCCTTGGAAAATTCGATTCAGAAATAGAAATCTTCCACTAATAAATTTCAATTATTTTACTGGTAAGTTTTATTTCCCAGCAGCACATGTTTTTTAAGAGGCTCTTATCATTTGATGTTTCAATCCCATTATCTACTCACAGGTGCCATAAACATTTTGAGAGCTAAACAAAAACAAAAGATGCCAGAGAACTGGCATTCCTCTCTGCCCCTGGGGGCTGACAAATAATATAAACTTTTACCTTGAAACATGTTTCTCAGCTTTTCAAATACCTAATTTATTTTTTATGCCCATCAAACATAAAAATAGAGTCGCTGTATCAACACAAAGCTAGGGGAAAAAGGAAGCGGCAGAGATCACTATTTGAAGAATTCCTAGGAATCAGACAAAAGCAGGGGAATAAATCAGAGAATTAGCTGTGTTCCAGGCTTCATTAGTTCTAATTATGCCCCAAATATGCTCAGCAGAATGTGCTTGGGTCAGCTGGGACTGGTGCACAATGGAGCAGGCAACTTATAAACTCCTCAAAGCACAGGAAGAGTTCATAAAACAAGTGCTGTGTGTTCAGATTCATGTGATAACACCTCTTATTGCATAAGCCACTGGATGAAGCAGATGGGGCAGCTCTTCACTTGAGAAGGTTTCCTTTGTAAAAGCCCTGGACTTCTTTACTCTCCATTCAAGACACAAACGGCAAGAGAGCCCCATTATGATTTGAGGCAGCCTGTCCTTGTGTTTTATTGCCTGCATGTCACAGCAACAGTAAATAAAGGATTAACGAAACAATTTCATTTAGGGGCCAAAAAAAAAAATGTTGGCAAATAAAAACATGTGCCTACACTTACAGAAATTTAAGGCTTTAAAATAAATAATGCTCACAAAAATTAATACAGTTGGTGTTTTTATCCTTTGTCTTTTTTGTTTAATACACACACCAGAGAGAATTGGTTTTGTATATTATTAATCGCTTACTTATTATTGGTTACCTTTTATTATTTAATCCTGAAATGCATTTTTCCAATAATGCATCTATTACTTAACGGAGCCTTTTTTGTTCTACATTCACTAACTCTGGCATATGGGATATTCAGTTCCAGGCACAGCACAGGAAGAAAATGACTGAGCAGAGCAAGTACTGATTGGTGAGACAACTTTAGCTTAATAAAAGAGTTTTCACATTGACTTTGACTTATTAAACATATCAATTTTTAGAAGCATTTACCTCTGCTAAATTGAAAACTATTAATATTGTCAAAAGGTTAAAATATTAATACAACTACATGTCAATGAGTCCTATAATAAGTCTATAAGCCCTACAAACATTTATTTGCATTTAAAGTTTATTAGCTTTCCTGTGCATTAATCAAGCATATGGGAAGCCTACAGATTCCATTTTTATTTATTTACTTATTTTATTATTATTTTTGTGGTACCAGGGATTGAACCCTGGGGCATTCTACCTCCGGGCTACACCCACAGCCCTATTTTTTATTCTTTATTTTGAAACAGGGTCTCATTAAGTTGCAGAGGGCCTAAGTAGCTGAGGCTGGCCACAAACCCGGATCCTCTGGTCTCAGCCTCCCAAGTACTGGGATTACAAGTGTGTGCCACCACGCCCGGCCAGATTCCATTTTCAGATGTAAAGTTTATTGACAGAGCAAAATTATTGTGTCAAAATATGCAAAATATATACTTTATCCCAAAGGGAGTCTATTAGTTATATATTTTGATAAAGCCATGAACAACCAGTATTGGGATTTGAAGCACATGGAGAATATTCAGTGAATTCAATCTATCCACAAGTTGGTCTCTTTCTATATCTATGATGAGCAAAAACATTGAGCTCATTTAAGTTAAATTCTAGTTTGCTGTGGATGTTCTATATGCAGTCTATGAAAATTTTTTAGAAAGGACTATTATGAGAACATTTCATGATAATAAGGAGGAAGACCAGTAGAATAGCAGAAGGGGATGAGGGGAGGGAGGAGAGGAAGGGAAAAAGGAGGCTTGAGAAAAGAAACAGGCCAAGTAATATTATGTCCATATATGAAGGTATCACTAACAACCTTATGAGTATGTAGGGGGAGGGAGGAAGGAGTTAGGGGATGGGGGAAAGAACCACACCAAGAGATGTTGTGTGCATGTGTGAATGTATCACTTTGAATCTCATTATTATGCATAATTATACTGTGCCAATAAAATCCTAAAAAAAGAAAGAACTGTCATGCTTGTTCCTATTCAAAGTAATAATAACTTGTTATCATAAGTCAAATCACAGGAAAATATCTAAAAATAGCAAGATATAATGAGTTGGAAAAATACACAAGTCATGTATTAGGATTTCAGTAACATGTTTAAACAAATAAGATATTTATTGACACACAGCATTTGTCAACAGGGTTACAGTGGTACACAGAAAGCTAATGACTATGTTTCACTCAGCAGAAGTCTGCACTCTCCAGTCCATTCTGGGATGGATGAATTCTAGGCACCATACTTGACAAAACTCATGTACCAGAATAGGTACTGAACAGTGGGGTAACTTGAAATATGCTGCTGTTGGTATAATGACTGAAAAGGCCTGAGTATTTTTTTTTTTTTTTTGCGGTACCGGG
>PVJS01034277.1:0-21663 GCA_004027185.1 Glis glis | reverse complement strand
TAAAAGCCCTTTAACTCATATGAGGTAATAGTAAAAAGGTAGCTAAGTACCATTTTTCCCTATGGCTGCCCCATAGAGAAACTGTATGCTTCATTTGACAACATTCCACTTTTAGAAAGCAAGTAGTGTTTGGATTTATTGTTTTAATCATGACTAAAGAGACGAAGCTATGACATTTTCTTCTTTCAAGAAGTAAGAGATCAGTTATAAGCTCACAACTGTTCACAATCTCAGGCTGTTTGGCATTGCCTCACTGTCAGAATGAAGCTATGCTCCCTCCATGGTCCTTGGCCCTATGTAAAAGAAGTGTTTAAGCAACTTAAATAAATATACACACCAGGGATTACCCAAGTAATTCTGAAATAAAGTGTTCAGACATGGGTCTAAGCAGAAAAGTATAATATGCTGGGTGTGGTGGCACACACCTGTTATCTCAGCACTTGGGAGGATCGTAGGTTCAAAGCCAGCCTTGGTATCTTAGTGAGATCCTGTCTCAAAATAATAAGAATAAAAAATAAAACAGAAAAAGGGCTGGGGATGTAGCTTGGAGGTAGAATGCCCCTGGGTTAAATCTCTAATACCCCCCAAAAGTATGATAGACTTTTATTATCCTGATGTAAGTATCCTATTAAGAACTATTTTTAAAGCAACACATAAATTAAATAAAAACATCAGATGAATATATATAAACTAATGGTCAGGTTTTATTATTTAATAAAAGAGCATAGTCAATTTTAGAAAAGTATTTTGGATGTTGTTTTATTTGTAGATCACGGAATGTATAATACAAAAATTAAAATTTTTCCATTTTAAAATCAAAAAGGATAAACATAAATTCAATTAAATAAAAATGGGACGTTTTGAATGTGTTTTTAACATGCTCTTTTAAACATGTTTGAGCATGTTTTGAATTTATATTATGGTCAGTTAAAGAAGAGTTAGAATGAGAAGTAAATACTGAATTTTAAATAGAGCTTGAAGGAGAGAAGGAATATTATAGAAAGGGAAAGGAGAGAATAATAGGAGAAAAAGAAATGAGAAAGTGACAAGAATATATGTGGTGCCTCGTATACCTCCAACCGTAAGTCCAAGTCAGCGATAGAGCAACATTTGAAGCATCACTCATGCCACTCATGTGACTTCAGTTCTCGTAGGCTCAGCAACCCACTTGTGCATCCTTTATTCTTGGTGTTCATTTGAGGCACACGATGCCCTTTCTCAGAGTACCCCATTCTCACTCATCCCTCAACCCCTCAGCTCCAATGCAACTTCAGATAATCTGTTGCTAAGCACCAAGCAAGGAGAAGGAAGAACTATTGCTACTGTAAACTAACCAGGAGGTACATTTACCCTTTCCCAGCATTTATTTTAAATAGCTGATTTTCCACTTCAATATCATTATGCTTCCATATTTAGAAGCTGTTAATCACTTTAAACTTGAAAATATTTTCATAGGAATCTATTAGTCCTTTCAAAGTGAAACAATTTACATTTATGTATAATAGTAAACAGAGATGTGGTCTGAGTAGGGATTCAAGAGCATGTTCTGGACCTAGAAAGTGTGGGGTTTGAACCCTGTGTGCACCACGTACTAGCTCTGTGACACTGGACATCCCATTTACTCATTTCCTAGGAGTCTGAAATGGTGGGAGCCCTTAGAACATTACCAGTTACTTTGTAACATAGAGTGTTAGACAGCAGGCAAATATCCCTGATGAACGTGGCTTGCTCTTTGGCTTAGATTGTTGCCGTATTTCCTTTAAGTAGATTCCCATTATTTTACCTTTGTTGTTTTGAACTTTATATGAAAGCCCATTAAACATTTTTAATTATGTACTTATATGGTTCAGAAATGGTTATTATGATTTGGGACTCTTCTTTTTTTAATTAAATCAATATTTCTGAACAGGCTCAGAAGGAAATGAATTCCAACACTTGGTTCATTTTCTGAGAAGCATCTGAGCAACATTAATGGATGAACAAAGCACAAAAATGATCTCTTCCTTCAGGCAGAGAAATATCACAAGTCTCCTGAGGGTTGTGGGACTCTGGGTGCCTGGCATGGCTCTGAACATACTGTTCTGAGAAGTGCATTCCTGGAGTCAAATATCAGGAACAGCCATCAGGCAACTGATTTGGGGGACTTCCTTTAGTTTCCAGAGCTCTAGGAAAATCTTCAGTATAGGGCAAACCCTTGGCATGAGATGGGAGTGGGTTCCCCTAGATGTATGCAGTTGAAATGATGAATCTACCAGAATTCACAGAAGTGAACCCAAGGCCAGTTCATACAAAAGTGACTAAAAGGGCAAAGTGTGGACATTGGCTAGGAAAGGTCTGAGTGGTCTCAGTTACCTTCTTGGCCACTTGTTACGTGCCTAGTGCTGCAACTCTGAACTGTAATTCCCAAATGATCTAGCAGTGTCATAGTGACAACTCTATTGTGCTTCAGGTAAGATAAGTTCATATAATGTTTATATATTTGGTAATATGAATTGTGCTTTGGCTATTCCTATTATCAGTATATTTTGTCTTATGTATGAAATCTATATGTTAAAAATGGAATTATTCTCTTAAAATATTTTAGAATTCCTTTAAACTTTCATTGACAACATTCCACTTGTAGAAAGCAAAAAATGTTTGAATTTATTGTTTTAATCATGACTAAAGAGACTAAGATATATTTTATTATTTCAAGGAGTAAGAGACACTAATTATAAGCTCAAAACTGTACAATAATCTCAACCTGCTTTGCATTGCCTCACCGAGTCTTTTACCTGTAGATAACTTAAATTATACTTATATAAATTAATTTGGGGACCAAGTGTGGTGGTCCAGCTGCTACTTGGGAGGCTAAGGCAGAAGAATCACAAGTTCCAGGCCAACCTGGGCAACTTAGCAAGACCCTATGTAGTTCAATAGTAGAATGCTTGCCTAGCATGAGTGAGGCCCTAGCTTCCATCCCCAGTACCACAATTAATTAATTCAATTAAAATTAGTCCAATACACCATTTTGAAGATCTGCCAAAACCTGGATAAGATTGGATCAGACTTAAATTATTTAATCCAGTGGAAAAATATAAAGATAAAGTAAAATAGAAGTTTTTATTGATGCTATCTGTTGTCAATTGAAAAACTGCTTTGAAATTGTCACTTCTTTAGAAATAGTGATTTTTTTTTCCCATGGGTAAAATTTTGACTGCATTATTATTCACTTTTAAAGCATTTTAAGGACTATAAAATCTGCATATGTGCTTATGAAAAGTATCTTAAATCATAGTTCACATCAACAATGATAGCTCATTGAGAATATGTATCATTGATGTATGTTCTTCACTTATAGGAGCCTTCTCCCCCCAAGGCATAACTAGATCTAATCATGAAGTAAACATCAGACAAATTTCAATTTAGGGACATTTTACAAAATACCTGGCCTGTATTCCTTCAAATTGTCAAGATCATGAAAAACAAAGAAAGCTTGAGAAATGACCACAGCCTAGAGATGCCTAAAAAGACATGACAATTAAATTCAATGTGATATTCTGGATGGAATTGTGGGAGTAAAAAATAACACTAAGGAAATATGAATAGGGAAGTGGTATTAGTTAATAATAATAATTTTATTAATATGGTTTCATTGTGACTCGTGTACCATACTAACAAAAGATGTAAATAATAGCGAAAACAAGGTATGGAGTATACAGGAACTCTTGTAACTACCTGCCCAATTTTTCTGTAAATCTATTGCAAGATAGAAATGTTTACTTAAACAAAAATAAATCACAGATGTAAAATTACAGTATCATTATATACAGTTAAAAGTGCCTCAGAAATTCATCAAATAAATACATTGCCTTTATCTAAAATACACATAAGGGATAATAGACTTACAGATTTGAACTACTCTAATTAAAATGAGTTATAATTAATACATACAAACAATATATTTACACAGTACAAAATAGCATTGCTTTGATCAATAATCGATCCATTAAAAATGCTGATCCATTTTTAAGTCATTGTGCTGGGGAGGGTAATTTTCTATAAGTGCACCCTTTTGGGTCAGGAATGAGCTTACAGCTTATAAACCTAGAACGAAACTGGAGTCACAATGTCTGAGTCCTAATTATACTTGAGAGTCATTAGACTAGGTAGGCTAACAATTACAATGTAAGGGATTCTGTGTGTGTTTTATTTTAGAATATGAGCAGTTTGACTCACCTGCTAGTAGTAAACATACTAAATATTTTTTCAGTTTGAGCTCTCTTATATCCACATCTTAAAGAAGGGCTCTCTTTTAGCTTCTTTGTTGCAATGGGAACTGTGGGGGTAATGCAGAGGTGAAAGAAGCCTATTTGACTCAGAAATTGTCATTTTACTGACATCCAAATGCCTGTAAACAAGGTCACAGCAAGATAACAGATAGCTTTCCTGTGGCTGTCAAGGATACACTTAACCATGGCTATAACCACAAAAGCCCCTTTGGTCACCTTAGTATTTAAAAATCCTTTCTCTCTCTCTCTCTCCTTAGTGAGGTCCTCTGCAACTTTGTGAGACCCGGTTTCAAAATAAAGTATAAAAAATAGGGCCGGGGGTGTAGCGTGGAGGTAGAATGCCCCTGGGTTCAATCCCCGGTACTGCAAAAAAAAAAAAAATCCTCTCCTATGTTCAGTGACACCTCCTTCATACGTTTTCTGGTTTTCTAGTCATAACATCTGAAATACGGTGCTAACAAAGAAAGACATCATCGTGGGAGATGAGAGAGGCAGCTTTGCCTTCCAGTAAGAACTTTCAGGATATAAGCTCTCTTCCATGGGAACTGAAAAACTTCCAGATGGATCTGGAAGCTCTTTTATAAATATGGATACCAAAGGAAGTATTGGGGTCCTTCAAACACCCAGTGCATGAGTGGAATATCAAGATTATAAAAATCCCATATGCCTGTGGGGTGCAGGGCACAGTACCAAGTAAATCCCAGTATTTGGGAGGTTGAGGCAGGAGGATTATGAGTTTGAGGCCAGCCTGGGCAACTTAGGGAGACCCTATCTCAAAATAAATAATAAAAAAGGGCTGGGGCGATAGCTCAGTGTAGAGCGCCCCTGGATTCAATCCCCCCTTCTGTATTTCAATAACAAGCAAGATAAAAATTGAAACATTTAATGAAAACAGAAAGTGCAGTTTAGTCATTGAGTAGCTCTACAATTTAGGTAAGAAAATGAAAGATGCTAAAGGATTGAATCTGGAGAATACAAGAGAAAATGATATCTAAACTAGGTTTGAGTTTAGTCCTATCTCCTCCCTGAATTGTAAGTAAAGGATATCTCAATAGTTTCCCATTTGACTGATCTGAATACCTGATCACCGCTTTCAAGAAGGGAAATAGGCAGCTCTGCTTGGGCTATAGGGTTACACTTAGAAGTTGATTCCATCCTTGGCAGGGTGACCACAGTACCTCTACTCCAAAGCAGGATTGTGTGTGTGTGTGTGTGTGTGTGTGTGTGTGTGTGTGTGTAGAGTAAATGTTCATCACATTGGACACAAAGACAGTGGGCATACACTCAAATTGTTCTGGACAAGCTTAGATAGACGCTCATCTTACTTTGGAGAACACTTTGGAGAAATTACCAGATGGGATCTGGTACTGCTTTGCAATACTTTTCTTTTTAATGGAAGCATATTGGACTAACCATCTTGATCATATTTCTTTATCAAGATATGCCACATTTACCATGAGCTTTTCTGAAAGAGGGATTTTGTGTCTGTGCTAAAATAAAGCACGTGGTAGAGCAGAGCTGCACAGGAAAGAAAAGGGGTTAGAGGGGGAGAGAGGAAGAGGTCAAGGCCAAAATATCCCCTTCCAGGGCACACCTTCAATGACCTACTTCCTGCAACTAGGCCCACCTCCTACAGCTTCCGCCACTCTCAACAGGCCATTCAATTATGAATCCACCAATGAGCCGGTCCATTGAGGAGATGGGAACACGCATGATCCTATCACTTCCCAAAGCCCCACCTCTGAACATTACTGCCCTGGGGACCAACCCTCCAACACGAGACCCTTTGAGGGTCATTCCAGACCCAGCTGTAGCAGTCACTGTCCACAGATGCACAGCTTTACTTAACCAATTGTTACAATTTTCTATCATGGGAACTTCTTTTTTTTTTCTTTTTGCAGTACTGGGGATTGAACCCAGGGGCATTCTACCTCCCAGTTACACACCCAGCCCTATTTTTTATTCTTTATTTTGAAACAGGGTCTCACTAAGTTGCGGAGGGCCTCACTAAGTAGCTGAGGCTGGCAGAGAACCTGGATCCTCCGGTCTCAGCCTCCCAAGTACTGGGATTACAAGCGTGCATCACCACACCCTGCTCCTATGGGAACTTCTAAGACTGAAATCCTATAGAGCAGTGTATCCCTAGCTTGCAGTAGACTTAGCATTTGTAGTCTTTTGGACCCTGACAATCCAGACTATTAGAATGAGAATATTCCAGAATGAGTGAGTTCTGTTATTATAGTACTGGTTACATATGTTGTTTCATTTGTGAAAAATTTGCTGGACTGTATATTGAGGATATATGCATTTTTCTATAAGTATATTATATGTTACAAAATGTTTAAGAGATAAATATGAACTTTGATAAGAAAAACTTTTTCAAAACAAAACTCATGATTGTGCTAAAATATACACTAAAGAAAGTTCTTTAGGCAGAGGATTTTGTGTGTGTGTGTGTGATACTGGGGATTGAACTCAGGAATGTTCTAACTCCAAGCTACACTCCCAGCCCTTTTTACATTTTGTTTTGAAACAGAGTCTCTGCCTAGGTGGCTGAGAGTCTTGCTACTTTGCTGAGGATCCTCCTATCTCAGCCTCCCAAGTAGTGGGATTAGAGGACTGAGCCACCACACCCAGCTGGAAAAATTCTTATACAGAATAATGAAAATGAAGGAAGAAATGAAGAACATCAGACTTGGTACATTTCTGTGTACATGCAAGGAAAAAATTACTCCACAAAGGTGATAAAAATGACTAAACAAAGCAATAATCATTATGCTTTGTGGATTTTAAAACTATGTAAAATATAATGCATGAATAAGTTGCAGTTTGTATGTTTTCTTGAATCCATCATTATTTGCATATACAAACTGAATTTCCCTTTATCTTATCTTAACTTTCAATTATATCAGTCCACAGCATTGACGGGTTTTATTGCTATAGTAATTGCTCTCAGTTTTTTTTTAAGTAGATGGAATTTTTTGTTGTTGTTTTTGTGTAGAAAACACTATCCATGAATTCCCTTAATATAAAATGCAGTGTAAAATTACATTTTGTGAAAGTAGCTTTATTTTGGAAGACCTTTAATAACTGAAAAGTAATTTAAAAATGGTTTTAAATGACCAGCCATAAGCCTGTAATCCCAATGCTTGGAGGGCTAGGACAAGAGGATCATAGGTTCCAGGCAAGCTCATGGTAATTTAGCAAGATCCTGTTTCAAAATAAAAAATAAAAAGGCTGGAGGTGTAGTTCAGTGGTAGAATGTCACTGGGTTCAATTCCCAGTACCACCAAAAAAAAAAAAAACCTTCCAACAAGTTATACAAATAATGGTTACATGTGTAAACTTGTATGATGCTGATACATCTTTAATATGTTTGATCCATTTTATTTACTCTTTAACACATATTTATAAAATAAATTTTATCATATATGTATATTTAAGGTATAAAACGTAATGTTATGGAATACATATGGATAGTAAAAGGTAATTAAGATGTAAAGTAACATATCCATCATGTCATAGAGTTACCCTTTTTTGTGCGTGTGCCAAGAGCAACAAGTAATTTTTTTCATGATGCTAAATGCCAGACTCAATGCCAAGTGCTGGGGACACAAAGACAAACTAGGTTTTCTAGGTCCTTGTCCTCTGGGGCCTACAGTCTACAGGGGAATGTGGGCAGGTAAACAATTGCCAAGCAGCCTGCCTCTGGGAGCAATGGGAATGGCCAGGAAAGGCACCTGACCTGGACTTAGGAAGAAAGATCTGGGTCAGGGAGAGAAATGAGCACGAGTCCGCTGTCTGGACTGTAATCTGTATGCCTCTAACCTCCCTCTTTTGGCTCTTCATTCATGAGGCTGTTAAGCGTTTGCTATGGTCCAGGAGCTTCATTGTTAGGTTCATTTCTTAGTCTGTCCTCGCTGCTTTCAATTTTCCAGACAACGAAAAATAATGTTTGGCTTTGTTCTTCCTTGGAAGTTGAAATGTATATCTTCATAAATTCTTTAGACTCCTTGATTTACCTAATCTCAGAATATTTTAATTAAAATAAAAACTTTGCACAAAGCTTATTTTCCTTATCAACATTAAGTCAGAATTTAGCTGATTTGTGGATAACATCAACAGAAGTTTCTGCATTCTACAGATATATTTATTTTAACCTTGAGTTTAGGGAATTAAACATGTAGCTCATGGCCCATTGTTTCTTTAGCATGACTGTAGTGTATATAGTTTATTATTGATAGTTCAGTAAATTTCTTTAAACTTCTCAACTTGTCATTGGCAATGGCATATAAGTTTTTAGTATTACTGTTAAATTCAGGAAAACCTAGATCAAGTTCCTTTCACATATGAGCAATAAGATATCTGAACATTCTTGAGACCTTGTTCAGAGGCTAAATTTACCCTGAATTGACAACACTCACTAGCCACTTTGTCATAAATATCTTCAAGGTTGTGATGTATGATAAGTTTTATGTTACCTCAGTATGAGCATTTCATGGTAATTCAGCAAGAAATTTAATTTTTTCAGTCTTTTAAAAAATATTTTATTAAATATTTAAATATTTTCCCATCATAGTCATGTGTTTCACTTTTCACTAAGGTTATCAAACCACCAAATAACTTATTTAATATTTCTATAAGAAATGCATCTCTTCTTAGTGAAATACTGCATCTTATTGTTGTTTCTTGTTTGAAGAACCATTTTGTTATATTTCACTGGTCAAAGTTAGTGTAATTTATATTGATTTGGTTGCTCATCTTTATAACTTTTGTTTCATATTCCACCAATTTTTTCTCAGTACTTTAATACAAAAATTTAAAGATAACAAAGAAAGACCTATATAAAATAATCTTTATATCTTTCCAAAATTCAGTTAACCCCTTGTATTTTATGTTTACATTTTCTTATATTTACAGATAAGTATATTACACATTGTTTTGGGGGATTTCTAAATGAGGTTTTTTAAAATATACTTTATAATTTCATTGTACCTATTTTGTGTAGTTTAGGAAGCTTTGTAGAGTCAGAGAATATAAAAAGAAATGCTAGGTTGTTGTTTCTGTTTAAAATACCCCGGCCTCTCTTCTACATTTTTATTGACATTTTCCATAATTGCACCCATGAAAAATGCATGTAGAAGTGACTACAAACCACATAGATGTATCCCCCTGAACTCAATTAACATGTATGTTCAGCTCAAATTCTCTTTGTTACAAACCAGATATGCCCATGGCTACTTCAGCACTACTGATAGGACAGAAATTATGGCAATAGCTAAAATAGCTTACATTTATAAATCTTACAAAAACCATATAACCATGTGAACTCATTACTATGGCTCTTCCAAGCTTAAGAATCCTTACTTCCTCAATAAACTTACTTGTTTATTAATGAAATAATCATCCCATGAATAATCACTCCATGAGTAAGTAACATTGTATGTGTGCCTTTTTACGGAGCTGTGCAAGAATCTCTTGGCAAGCTATACTTGGGAGCATACTTTCTGGGTTCCAGGAAACATATACACTTAACTGTCTAGGTAGAGTGATGTTCCTCTTCTGAGTGGCTGCAGTTTTCTGTTCTCTATTCTCACATCAGAGTGCATGAAGGTTCTATCTTCTACCAACCTTTGCCATTAATCGGTTTTCTAACTTTTGCACTACATTATTAGCCAATAATTCAGCCAATTAGCATTTCTCCAGTCAACAATGATGTTAAGCAATTCTTTGGATGTCTGTTATAGCTTTCTAGTTTTTCTGAAGTAAATAGTTTGTTCTCATATTTTCCCATTTTTAAATTGTTATTGCTGTCTTTTATTGGTTGGTTAGCAGGTGTTCTTTGCATTTACTATATTTTAATACCTCATAGTTTCAGAATTGCAAGTATCTTATATTCTGTCATCTCACTATTAACTTTATTAGTTGTCATTTGTTCATTTAACATATATTTTTAAATCTATTTTAATGATCTTACAATACTGTTTAATACAACCTTCCTCATCTCTCTTCCCACAGAGATTTCCTGTAGCATGTCCTAGTGCACAGAGACAAATCTTCCCTTTTCTCTTTATTCAAGGTTGGCTTGCTTCCACATTTATTGTGTCTCATCAAAAACCCAATTGAAACTGATAGATTTATCTATGAGTAATGTATACCATTATGTCTTTCCATTCAAAAGCATGAAATGACTCTTCAGTATATTAATCATCTATGTCCTTTATTAGAGTTTATTTTTTCTAATTTTTTTGTATTCTCCACTAAATTAATTCTAGATACAATATAGTTTGATGTTGCTATTGTGAATGGTGCCCTATTTTAAAAAACAGACATGCTAGTTTTTATGTAGAATGCTAGTTTTAGTGATTTGACTTTATATCTAGTGTTGTTATTTAATTCTATATCTAATAGTTTGTTAATTATGCTTTCCATATAGATGATATATCTTCTGGAAATAAATATAATTTTATTTGTTTTTTCTCCTTTTATTTCTTTTTGTTTTCTTGGAATAGCAATAGGAGTATGAGCAATCACTTTATGTAAGATACTGGGTGAGATCTGTGAATCCAATGATAAATGAAATGAAATGGCATACCTTCAATTTTAACTGCTTCTTTTTATTTCAATGCTAGGGATCTACCTAACATAGGGCTTTGCACATGCTAGGCAAATGCTCTACCACTGAGCTACATTCTGGCCCCTGAATGCTCCTTTTAAATATAATTGACTATTTAGACAATTTAGTGCATTACATTTTGTGCTCATCTCTTCGTAATAGACTACTTCATAGCTCACTCATAAAATCAGAGAATAGGCATAGTTAGGTTTAAATCACTTGGGGATTCTCTGAAGTACAGAACTGTAACTTCAAACATAAAAAAAGGCCGGGCGTGGTGGCGCACGCTTGTAATCCCAGTACTTTGGGAGGCGGAGACCGGAGGATCTGGGTTCGAGGCCAGCCTCAGCGCGCATGCACGCGCGCATGATCGATTGATTGATCGATCTATCTCTCTCCTCTCTCCTCTCTCTCTCTCTCCCTCCCTGTCTCTCTCTCCCTAGTGAGGCCCTCCGCAACTTCGTGAGACCCGGTTTCAAAAATAAAGCATAAAAAATAGGGCCGGGGGGTGTAGCGCGGAGGTAGAACGCCCCTACGTTCAATCCCTGGTACCGCAAAAACAAACAAACAAACAAAAAACAACATAAAAAAGCACCACAAATTATCTATTAACTTCCTGGGGTGGGGAAACATCTCCACTGCCACTAGATGGCACTTAAATTTAAATGTAAGATGACACAATTTGAAAGTTAAACTAGTTGAGGCAGAACGTTTGCCTTTTTATCAAATATATAAGATATATCCAATGTAACCATTCAGTCATTCTGATTGTACCTGTCTGACAATCTGAGATGATCAGGTAATAATTTTCTTTGTTTCCAAATCCAAATTAGAGATATTGTGGATTTATCTCTCTTTCTCAAGACACACACACACACACACACACACACACACACACACACATACCCCTTCCTATCCAACATCTAATCTTCCTTCTTATCTGAGTTGAACTTGGATTACTCATTGTATCTAGTAGTGATGGGACTCAGACCCCTGACTCAGTGTAGAAATCTAACGTGAATTATTTTTCCTTTCCAGCTCTGTTATTGTGATGAGGCAACATCATCTGGACACCTCCAAATGGATTCTCTTGTCCTTTACTTTGAACCTGGAGTGAGTGAAGCCCGGATGAAGGACGGTCTGGCCGGAGTTCCTTGGAGCTGGAATCTGTGTGCAGCTAGGGTGGAGTCCAGTTGTCGTACCAGTCCTGCTGTTCTGGCCAGGTGGGTCTGCTAAACAGCCTCCAGTCCTACCTCTGGCCTCACTGTTTTTCTTTCCAAGCCTTCCAGTGACTCCGGGAGGATCCCTCACCTTCCAATGCATCTCTCTCTGGCTTGAGATAGCCAGTGTTTGTTTCTCTTGCTTGCAACCAGTATCTTTGTTCAATATGAGAAATGACTTTGACTCACTGAATGGGAACTAAACTATAACCAGAACAAGCTAATTTGGACATGGCAGTTCAAAGCGATTAAAGCATTTCTTCTAAATTATTTAAAAAGTAATCACTTGATATGAAAAGTAGGGATTTATAAGAAAAATAATGTATTCTATAAATGCAGAATCCATTTCAGTATTGTCTCTACCATATTATTTCTTAGTTTATAAAACACAGATAATGATTTTGCCTATAGTCTTTACTAAAATATTTCTGAAACATTAGTAGTTCACAACTTTTTTATTTATTTATTTATTTATTTTGTGGTACTGGGGATGGAACCCAGGGGCATTCTACTTCTGAGCTACACTCCCAGCCCTATTTCATTATTTATTTTGAAACAGGGTCTGGCTGAATTGTGGAGGACCTCGCTAAGTTGCTGAGCCTGGCCCTGAACCTGCAATCCTCCTGTCTCAGCCTCCCAAGTACTGGGATTACAAGTGTGTGCCACTATGCCTGGCTTCAGAACTTTTATACTAAATACCATCTGTAAAAAGCACTTTAAATATTCTACTTTTAGGAGGGTGTGGTGTCTCATTCTGTAATCTCTGTACTTAGGAGACTGAGACAGGAGAATCACATGTATGAGGCCAGTGTACAATAACGTAGTAAGACCCTATTTCAAAATAAAAAACAAAAAAGGTTGAGAGTGTATCTCAGAGATAGAGTGTGCCTAGGTTCAATCCTAGTACACAAAAAATGGTACCCATATCTTTATAGTAATAATAGTCTCAGTCTTTAAAAAGGGAATCATGGACAAATGTGTAACCAACCCAAGCCCATTCTTTAGTCTGGCAGGGCCATGAGTCTTCGAGAGTAATGGAATGATGCTGACTAGCACAATAAAATAAAATTTCAATACTCTAAAATACTTTAAGATTAAAATTTCTTTTAAACTTACATCAATTTTTATCTTAAAATAAAATATAGTATATTTTAAATAAAATATATAGTCTGTAGTTTTGTTCTCAAGAACATATATCTGATACATATATAAGAATATTATTAATTAATGGAAATATGTCATAATTATATTATAAAGATTCATATTAATAATCAAGTGAATAAATAATAATCATTAGAATACTGTGTTATTAGATTTTGGCTTAGAATAGTAGTTATCAATGAGGCAGATCTCTCCTACCCCTCAGGCAGGGTTGTCAGATTTAGCAAATAAAGTATACATTCAGTTGTATTTGAATTATTTCTAAATGCCCATGTATACTTTGAGATAAATGGAGATATACATAGAATATATTTATTCTTATATTTATATTTATCTGCACATCATAGCATATCTTTCATAGTGGTCATGTCCAATTTACTTTATTATTTTGTCCACTGAACATTCATGAATGAAAAAACATGTTCAGTATTAGACTTGTAAACCGAGACTCTGACACTTTGCCAAAGAGTTAACAACACTAGGATTTGCTCTTCGGCTGAAGTACATAATACCGTCTTTCACAACATAACTTGGTTTTACTCTTCAGGATTAAGTTCTATCTCTTGATCTACAACTTTTTCAAATATTGCCCACTGACAAAAAAGAACAATACTGTGAGCTTTTATTCTCTTCTTTGATTACATATGATGGTTCCACTTGTCCCATTCTTGGTCCACGTATTCTATAAATAGTATTCAGTAACATACATAAAAGACTCATATTCCTCAAGGGATAAAACCCATTTCAAAGTATAGTCTGGAAATATATCATACTAATAATAATCCACTTTAAGATGGCTCTCCCCACATTCCTAAGTAATGTTGTTCCTTTCAAAATGACCTTGATATTTCAGAAATAAAGTTTTCATTATTTTTTTCTTTAGCACATTCAACAGTCCTCTTAAGCAATGGAGTACTTCAATAACAATCTCCACTCTTCTTTCAAACTGCATAATTTTGTTGCTAAAGAGATAGTGAAGCCTATGGACAAGAAATAAGTAGGCTTCACTTAGCAAGAATTAATGGAACTTTTCCTTCAGAATTAAAGTATGATTTTGTTGGGCATAGTGGGTGGTGATACATGCCTGTAATCCCAGCACTTAGGAGACTGAGATAGGAGGATCACAGGCTCAAAAACAGCCTCAGCAATTTAGTGAGACTCTCAGTAACCTAGAGAGAATCTGTTTCAAAAATAAAAAATAGAAAGTGTTGGGGGTGTAGCATGGAGGCAGAATGTCCCCGGGTTCAATCCCTGGTACCAAATACATACATACATACGTATATACATAAAAATATAAAGTATGATTTCAGTGTTTCAAATAAACTGAGGATTTATTTATTGCAGAACCAATAACTTTTAAAATGTAAGAGAACTTAAAAATAAAAAAAGCAAACAAAACCACAAAAAGTCTTTAATAGTTCAGTTTGAATGGAATAAATGCTGAAATAAATGAATAATTTTATGACAAATAATCTGTTGTAAAGAACATGCTATGGTTTAAGTAGAATTCAAGTATGCCCCTCAAATGTTCCTGTGGTGAAATATAGCCCCTATTGTGAAGATGGAAACTATTCAAAGATGATGTTGGAGGTGGGACTTATGGGAAGCCAGGTGTGTTGGATTAGGGCGGAGGTCATCAGGGTGGAGCCTCCATGATTAAATACTGGTGGCTATATAGGAAGAGAGAGACCAGACAGTGCAGACACATGCATGCATCTTGGCTCTTATCATATAATGCCCTGCACCACTTGGGACTCTGCCAGTACAAAGGCCCTCACTAGATGTGGCCTTTGAATATGGACCAGAACTGTGACCAAAATAAAGCTCTTTCTTTAAAAGTTACCCACCCTCAACATGTCATTAGATTAACAAAAATAGACTAATATAAGACAACACTTGCTATTTAAGCAGCTTGCTGTAGAATATAGTTATGTCCATTGACTCACTTATATTTTGTTTCAATTTTGAATAAACATTGCATCTTTATGTAAACATACACTAAATTTATATTTGTTTTATCTCCACAATAAATATGATTTTTCTGGTCTCAGACAACCATTTCATCTTAAAGTTTTTCCACTAAAAACTGCCAGGGTTCTAAAAACCTTACTTGCTCCTTTGGCTCTAATTACTAACTCACTAAGAAGGACTTTGAAAAACATTTGTTACTGTTTCTGAAGATTCATTTGAAAGGGATGTTATTCATAACAGCTTTGTAGACAAGTCTTTTTCACAGGAAAAATATTTCATGAGTAAAGGAATTTTTTTCCAAATTGTGATAACTTGTATTCATAGATATGAGATGGAAAGGTAAAACATTTGATCTGTGATAATCTCTGACAATAAATGGAGATATTATATTTCTTACTACTGCAGTAGATTTTGTCATATAGCACTTGAAAATTTATTGCTAATTTTTAATAAAAAGTACTTGTGGTAGTGGTACAACCATCATGTGAGTTTAAAAACTGGCAATGACATATCAAGAAGACAACTTCTGCTGTGATTACTGTATCTTCATCTGAATTTCTCTTAACAAAAGTGTTATTTTATCCCTTTCTTTGGTACAAGTTGAGGAAATCATATATCTCTTATACTTAGCTATTAGACATACTAACCTGTGTCTAATTTTTACCATTTTCAATATAAAATGAAAAGTTACTGCCCAAAGAGTTTTAAAAGGAAAGTCCTTTACTTAATGCATATCAATTGTTCATAAAATTCATCATGAAATTTACATTGCATCTTGACTCTTTAGGGCTTACATTTACATGAATAAAAATGGCACAGGAATTGATAAAATTGAATTGGATAATCTCGCTGTCAGTCACTTGCAGGTCCATATGCATAACTAACCATAAATAAGAGTTGAAGATGGGCATGTTGGCAGAGGCCTGTAATCCCAGCACTTGGGAGGCTGAGACAGGAGGATTGCAGGTTTGGGACTAGCCTCAACAACTTGGTGAGACTCTCAGCAATCTAGCAAGACCCCGTTTGAAAACAAAAAATAAAAAGGGCTAGGGGTGTAGTTCAGTGGTAGAATGCCACTGGGTTGGATCCCTACAAAAACAAAACAAAGGAAAAGAGTTAAACCATCAATGGGGTTGCAAACCTTTGAACTGACAGTAAATTGAATACAATATCTGACACAAAAAATGCAAAATTCCTATTTGCCAACAAAGGAGAAATGTATTTGTGAGGTGCAGTCCCTGGAACAAAGCCAGAGCTGGCGTTGCCTCCCGTTTGTGGAAGCCTAGGTTCCAGAGATTGATGGCGTTTCAGAAGTGGGTGTGTCGAGGGAATAATGCATTTACAGCAGTGTTAGTATGACACTGGAATAAGACTGCTATTGTTTCATGGAATATTGGAAACACAGCCATTCAATGAAGCACTTAATGAACACCTATTGGCTTTTCTCTAGAATCACGGAATCTGTCCCTGATTGGATGACCTTTAGGTTGATCATTAACAGTCTTTCAGAAGCTTGGGGATGGCTGTCATTGATTTCCTAACTCTCAGAAACATTGCAACTGGAGTACTGGCTGATCTTCAGAACTGGAACTAGGCTCTTACAGGTTGGCTGATTTTTCAGAGGATGCATCTTCACCTAGCGTTATCACTAATTAATGAGGGTTGCCTGTTCACAACTTGACATTTGGGCAAAAGAACAGCCTTTTTTTTCCTTGAGCATAAAAATTACTTTTAATTCTCAGTTATTCTCAATCATAATTCTTAAATAGTTTCAGTGTTCCCTTCATCAAACCTGCAGGCAACACCACAGGGAATGTACGGATCATCATTTGAGCAGGTCTACCACTTTTCAGCTATCGGTGCCTGTGCTGGTTTGGAAAAAATTGCTCTGGTATTAGTTTCTAGTAAAATGTAAAAGGCAGTCATTCAGGCAGGGAGAGGCGGTAGCTCTGTCTGCTACATCCCAAGAACTCCCCCTCCCTTATTTTTCTGCCCCTTTATTTTAATGATTAACTCATAGTAAGAATGTAAAGACAATTAAAGCCTCTAGCCTTAAAAGCACATAGACTTGGGGGCCTTAGGAGCACCCTAGAGGCCGTTAAGGCCTTTCGCCCTAAGATCACAGTGACTCTGCCTGATGCATTTTAAAACCATAATAAAGATAGCAAGGGCCTTATGCCTTGCTCTTAGAGATTATACACAGCTACACTGGCTACAACTAGTGCCTCTGTTTACCTCCTATTCTTGTAACTGAGCCTCAGTATGAGAAAGGTAAACTCCATGGGTTACTTCAAAGAACCCATAGCTGATGGACAACTGATACAATAGAGGTGAAACAAAGTAGATTATTGACCCCTACACTTAGTAAGTGCATTTAGTAGACTAGAAGGCATCACCTGCCTAAGGAATAAGTTACTAGCCCGTTGCCTTGGTAACGCTGATAAGAACATACTAATGTAAGAACTGTATTTAAGGGGTGGAGGTCAGAGGGAGGATCAGAGTTCCATTTTGGGGCTCTCCAGCATGCATGCTGCTTTTCTTCTCTTTCCTTTCTATTTTCCTACTGACTTTGTAATAAAATTATGTTTAAGCTGCAATTGAGCTGCCTGTTAATATTAGTTCCCCTTTCAGAAAATCTTATCTGAATTGGAGGAAAGAACCCACAGCGCCACTCCCATCATAACAGTGCCAATTAAGTGACTGTTATGGTGGCACAAAAATAGGTTCAACTGCCAAATTTGTGTAATTTATTGAAATAAGGTGAATAAAGCAAATTTAGGACATATTGACAGACACAGTACAGGGTATAGAATAAAATCATTACATATGATCTATCTGATAGTATCTCATATATATGAAATGTTTGACAACCCTCCCCCATGGAAACGCTGAGGAGAGAGAAAGGTGCTGGCAATGGACACATGGTAGGTAGAGCCCTGGGAGGAGGCTGAAGATCCAACGAAAACACCATCTCCATCCTAACAAAAAATTACATGGCCCCAAAAGTCAATTGTACATAGTCTGAGAAACTAGACTTAGATCCCAATTCATTCACAGGCCTTTTCATTTAACACTGCCAGGGTTCTAAAGAATGGACTTGCTCGTTTGGCCTTAATTACTTTGCTTATAGTATCTAATTGCTTTGTTTACATTATTGAATTGTTTTATTTATATTGCAAATACCCTAAAGGAATGGCTCATTTTTTTTTTAGTTTCCATCTCCTGAGAGTTATTGTAGGCTGTCAATACATTGATAAAGGGGAGTCACTAGCTGTTTTCACCTGTTATCATGTGACTGTCATCAGGTAATTAAGCTCCAAGCTTTGGAGCTATATACTCCTAGTATAGCATTCTAAATAAAGAATAGCTGTGCTGAGCTGAAGACCCAGGGCACTGACACTAATTCACTTGGGAAATGTTGACTCTTTATTTCCATTACATTTTATGGAATTATTTCCTTGAAAAAATAAAGGAGACAAAGAGAGTTCCAGAGGAAGGCAGACACATAACTATGAAGAGATTTAACTGGAAAATGATAAAGTCTCTATTTTATAAAGCTCACATTTTCCACACTGTAGAAAATGAATTAATAGTAGAAAGGTCAGATACCAAGCAAACTAAACTAACATGACTGGAGGTGTACAGGAATATGGGGAGGTGAAGTGCTGTTACACTAGAGAGTGAAAAGTTAGTACTGATAGGTGAATGTGGGACTCCAGGAGTAAGAATAGCGTCAAGGACTATTTACAGGATCCAACTTGCTCATCCAAGTAAATGCTCCCATGAATTCTTATGACAGGAACCTAGGAGGCTGAGGCTTGAAGAACAGAAGAGTAAAATGATGAGTCCACTTTGGGACATACAGTTTTTGAAGTGTCTGGGAGACACAAAGTAGACAAGTACAAAAATCAGTTAGTCATGTTTTCTGAAACTCAAAACAGGAGCTTAGAAATATAGACTTTGGCATCATCGGCGTAAAAAGAATAATTTGACATTAACCAAGAAGATTTATACTCACAAAAGGATACTAGTCCTTATGAAATACCTGTACATAAATGACCAGAATACAAAGCATGCTATAGTTGCTTGAATGGAAGTTTTTAAAAATACCTTTAAGCCGGGCATGGTGGCGCACGCTTGTAATCCTAGTACTTTGGGAGGCGGAGACTGGAGGATCTGGGTTCGCGGCCAGCCTCAGCTCTCTCTCTCTCTCTCTCTCTCTCTCTCTCTCTACTTAGTGAGGCCCTCCACAACTTCGTGAGACCCGGTTTCAAAATAAAGTATAAAAATAGGGCCGAGGGTGTAGCGCAGAGGTAGAACGCCCCTGGGTTCAATCCCGGGTACCGAACGCAAAAAAAAAAAAAAAAAACATTTGATCACTTCACGGCCTTTTGGCTAAGATCAAGTATAAAAAATACCTTTGAAATACAAGGAAGTTGATATGGTTCTGGAATGATGTAGGAAAGATGAGTCAGAGTTCAACAGAAGAATATGGTGGGACCTAGATTTCGTAAGGCTGGATGGCACAAGCCAGGCTACTTCTTACTTTATTTATTTATTTATTTATTTATTTATTGGTACTGGGGATTGGAAACAAGAGCATTCTACCTCTGAGCTACACCCCCAGCCCTGTTTTTAATTTTTTATTTTAGAAACAGGGTCTTGCTAAGTTGCAGAGGGCCTCATTAAGTTGCTGAGGCTGGCCATGAACCTGCGATTCTCCTGTCTTAGACTCTCAAGTACTGGAATTACAAGTATGCACCACCATGCCTGGCTTTTTTTTTTTTTAAACAGGGCCTCACTAAATTACAGAGGGTCTCCCTAAATTGCTGCGGCTGGCTTCGAACCTGTGATCCTCCTGCCTCAGCCTCCCAAGTACTGGGATTACAGGCATGTGTCACCATGCCCAGCTCAGGCTACCTTTTTAAATCCAGAAGTCAAGCTGGGCATGGTGATGCCTGTAATCCCAGTACTTTGGAGGCCGAGACAGGAGGATTGCAGGTTCGAGGACAGCCTCAGCAAGTAGTGAGACTCTCTTCAATCTAGTGAGATCCTGTTTGCAAATAAGAAATAAAATCAGGCTAGGGTGAAGCTCGAAGGTAGAATGCCTCTGCGTTCAATCCCCAGTACAATAAACAAATAAATCCACAAGCCCAAACTGAAAGCTTTGTCAATTTGGTCAGGTTACTTCAGTGTGTGTAAGTAAGGTGACATTGTCAGGCAGAGCTCTTTTTTCCTGTTTTTTTTTCAGTATTCCTTGCATTCAAATTATGCTCTTTATTACTATTATAAACATTCAATGTGCATGGTACAACAGTACTACTTATACCATTTATTGGTTCCCCCTCTCTAAAACCCTTTCACTTATTTTTTTAACTTTTCACTTTAAAATAATTTTTAGATATCCAAGAAAGAAGTAAAAATAGTGCAAAAAACTTCCTTACACTACTCAACTTCCCCTAATGTTAACACTTATATAACCATAGTAAAATTATCAAGAATAGGTAGTTAATATTAGTACAGTATTATCTGAATTATAGACCTTAAATTTTACCATTTTCCTTATTGCGTTTAGTTATTCTATCTCTTTACTCTCTTTTGCCTGTCACAGTTCTTCAGTCCTTTCTTTTTTCTTTCTTCCTTCCCTCCTTTCTTAATTTCTTCTTATTTTATTTTTTGTAGTACTGGGGATTGAACCAAGAGGCATTATACTTCTGAGTATAAACCTCATTTTTAAAATTTTTTTGCGGTACTGGGGATTGAACCCAGGGGCGTTCTACCTCCACGCTACACCCCCGGCCCTATTTTTCATACTTGATTTTGAAACCGGGTCTCATGAAGTTGCGGAGGGCCTCACTAAGTAGAGAGAGAGAGAGAGAGAGAGAGGGAGAGAGAGCTGAGGCTGGCCGTGAACCCGGATCCTCCGGTCTCCGCCTCCCAAAGTACTGGGATTACAAGCATGTGCCACCACGCCCGGTCCTCATTTTTTAAAATTTTGAAACAGAATCTCCATAAATTAAGTTGGATGATCTCAATCCTATGATCCTCCTGTCTCAGCCTCCCAAGTACTGGGATTACAGGCATGTGCCACCATGCCCGGCTATTTGCAATATTTCTTACTGTGGTGAGAATATTTCTACATACTCATATGCAATATTTCTACTGTTTATCCTTCATATCATAGAAGTCCTGTTAACATGAGCAATTCAGTCTTATGATAACGTTGATACATATCATTTTTATCTATTTCCAAGGAAACACAACTAAGACATTAGCTGAAGGCGGTGCTTTTAGGGGAGTAGAATGAAGTACAGTTAACATTTTGCACAGAGTGATGATTGGCTGCTTCCTGGACTACAGAACAGGTCACAATACACACGTGCATTCACTGGAGAAAGATGAAAACTTTCTAGCTAGATACCAG